>CAUYSK010068366.1:0-88795 GCA_963575035.1 Avahi laniger | reverse complement strand
CCAGCACCATTTATTGAATAAGGATTCTTTTCCCAAGTGTTATGTTTTTGTCTGCTTTGTCAAACATTAGATGGCTATATGGGCATGATTTTCTATCTGAGTTCTCACTTCTGTTCCATTGGTTGTGTGTCTGTTCTTGTGTCAGTACCATGCTGTTGTATTTACAGTATTATAACGTAGCTTGAAGTTTGTTATAGTCATATAGTATATCTTGAAGTCTGGTAAATTGATGCTTCCCAATTTGTTCTTTTTGCTTTAGGTTGCTTTTGCTATACGGGGTCTTCGCTGATTAGTAAAAAGTGTACAATTATTTTTTCTAGACATGCAAAAAATGATTTTTGTATTTTAATAGATATTGCATTGAATCTATAGATCATTCTGGGTAGTATAAACATTTTAACAATGTTCATTCTGCTGACTCATGAGCATGGTATGATTTTCCACCTGTTTATGCACTCAAATGTTTATAGCAGCACAATTGACAATTGCAAAGATGTGGAAACAACCCAAGTGCCCATCAATACATTAGTGGATTAATGAAATGTGGTATATGTATACAATAGAGTTCTACTTAGCCACAAAAAACCATGGTGATTTAACACCTCTTATATTATCCTGGTTAGAGCTGGAGCCCATTCTACTAAGTGAAGTATCACGAGAATGGAAAAACCAGGACCACATATACTGACCATCAAATTGGTATTAACTGATCTACATTTATGTGCACATATAGTGGTAACATTCATTGGGTGTCAGGCAGGTGCAAGGAAGGAGGGGGGATGGGTATATTCATACCTAATGGGTGCAGTGCACACCATCTGGTGGATGGACATGCTTGAAGCTCTGGCTCTGGTGGGGCAAAGGCAATATGTATAACCTAAACATTTGTACCCCCGTAATATGCTGAAATTAAAAAAAAGAATTTGTTTCCAGATGGTGACTAGAAAATATTTTAAAAGTTGGTTAAAGTTGGTCTAAAGATTTTAAAGTTGGTACCAACCTTCTTAAAGAAAGGATCGTAAACTATTAATACTTTTATCTTGCCTGCTACACCATCTGTCTATCCAAGCAGAGCAGTGCAGACTTAGCCCATTGAGCAGTTAAGATTTCTGGCTTCCCACCAAGACTGTCATTGGGAAGATGGGAAGCTAGAAATACCATCCTTTTGTAGCACTGAGTGTCATTAAGTGTGATGAAATCAAATAGATTCCTGCTTGAATTGAATATTTTCCAGAATTTTCCTAAAAATCATTTGAATGCTCAATTGGAATTCACAAATCTTGTTGTGGCCCCCAGATCTGCGTTGTAACCAGCGCTTTTGAAGTAGATAAGCTTTGAAATGGAAATGTAGTTTGTTGATTTGTACTTTTTTTCCCTCTTGGTTGGAGAATCTCTGCTTACTAGAAGAATCAGCCCTCTCCTGCAGGCCACATAGTAGCCTTGTTCAGATTTCCAATGGGTACTAAACAAAGATTCATTAACTTTTAAGATCTGACATCCCAAGATCATCATTTAATTATGATCTTGACAATTTCACATTGTGTTTTATTTTTAACAGCTATTTATCTTAGCATATAGAAAGCTCGGAAAGACAGGTGAAAAGAAAAATTACACCATAGTCTCAAATAAATTATTTATAATTTTGGTATATTTTCTTCTAACCTTGTATCTACTCACTTCATATTAACAAACATTCATTGATCACTTGCTCTTTATAAGGCACCAAGGAAGAATCACAGATTATTGACAAAGAACAATTATTAGGGAACATTTATTAAATAATCCAAATGGATAAAACAAAGTGCTAAGATATTTGTCTCAGACAACTTTAGAGATTCTGTGAAATTGATAAAGGCATTGAGGAATGATAAGGGAAGTGAATTATAGAGAAAAAGTTTATTTCTATCTTCAATCTATAAAATACTTAAGAAAATGTATCAGTAAATATAGAAAAAAATGAGAAACTGAGGAATCCTAAATACCATTGTGATACTTTTGGTACACTGGGGTTGGGGATGTGGCCAGGAAATAAAAACCATGGGAATAACCTTAGGTAGACATTTTTCTTCTTGTTTTCACTTTTTTCCAGGGATCTAAAGGCACAGAATTAATATTAAACAGTCAGGTTTTATTCTATAATTGCACACATTATTATCCCAAGGACACTCCATTTTCTTTAGGTAATTGCAGTAGATTAGCTGTCAAGAACCCTAAAGTACATACCCAGTGTGAATTGACTTGCCCAAATGTTTCTGTTCTCTTGATGAGTCCCTTACATGCATCACTGCTATACCATTTCCTCAGTTGTTGGCCTAAAAGAGCTCCCTTCCCCCAGGTGGATGGATAGTCTTGCTTGAAGCAATCCAGACTAGATAGATCTCTTACCCTAATGAATGCTTGCAGGCCTGACCTACAGAGCTAACCAATACCTAAGTCAGTTTGGGGGAAACTCCCTCCTTTCACCCAATTGGCTGCTGTGCCTGAAAGAGTACACTAGGGAGTTTAGTAATAGCCCAAGAGCAAGAATCTTGAAGCTGCTTTGGTGTTTTCGTGAGGAGTGTGAGTGTGTGAGTGTTAAATGAGCAGATCCTTTAGTCTTTAGGAAACTGCAGGGCCACATGCTAAGCTGCAGATCTTATGTGGCTCCCTATGGAGACTGGCAGAGATTGGCTGTTCCTCCTAGCCTCTGCCACCTTCCTTTGACCTCCCTACCTTATTGCTGTCTGACCCTCTGACCTCTGCAGCCAGTCTGAACATGACGGCATGGCTTTGCAAAAACCCAGAACCTCAGACAACTACTGCCATGGCCTTGACTAGACTATTTCCATAGCCTTAGCTCTGTTGCCTGGAGCTATTTTGAGGCCCAAGTGATACTGTGGATATAAAAGTTCTTTTAAACCACAAAGTGCTGGGGGAAACGCGTTCTTTGTCATTTTTAGATGACTTAGGGGTGAGCATGGCTCTGAGCCTCTGAGTGCCCAGTCACCCCTCACTTGGGTCATGCACATGCTCCTTACAGCACCATTGGTGGCTTCCATAACTGCATTTTCATGCCTCCATGCAGTCCCCGAACCCTTATTCCTGGGTTGGGTTTGTAGAAAAGTAGAAGAGTAGCTAGCCATAGCCTAGAGCCTACAGGTTTTGCCTGTAAGAATTGCCTAGGTAAGCATTGCCTGAGGAACTGGGGTAGGACGTGAGCAGTGGCCAGCTTGGGGAAACAGCCAAACATGCTCAGATTGTAAAACTCATAAAAAGAAGTCAGTATGGGGTCGATTTTCCTGGGAAAGCACGGTCAGTCCCCAGAAGCTTGGGGCAGGAGATAAACCGATTGTAGTCAGTTGAATGGAACAAGGAGGAAATAGGCATGAGAGGTTTGGAGAAAGCATCCTTGTGCTGGCAAATTCTAATCTCTCTGGCATCAACTCGTCCACTGAGTCCAGAAAGCTCAGCGACAGCAGGACTGTAAAATCTGTGGCAGGAAACAGCTTTTAGCTTCAGGGGAGAAACGAGTTTAACTGTTTAGAGAGGAACCATTGGGCCTGTGGGGATAAGGTCAATTAATGTGATATTAATCTGAAACATCTTCCTGTTAATACACATTAGGGAACTTTAATTTGGATATTTATGTTTCAGTCATCCCATATGTTTTTGTATCTTTATTCCATAATGTGATACCATTTTTCAAATCTAATGTGCTCTTCCAATAAAATCCCTTTCTTATGAAGAGCTTTAATTTTTTATTAAAATGATTTAAAGCCCCTAACACATATAAACAAAGATGTTTATTGCTATATTATATTACTGAAGACTTGGAAACAATCTTAATGTTCATCGATGGGACATATGGGATATCTATTATGTAAGTTTAGGTCCATCTGTATAATGGAATACTACATTGTTCTTTGAAAAATGAGGTAGAATTAGATGTATAGATAGGAAAAGGTGTTTATGGTATTGAGTTGTACAACTGTATTTATAGTAAGATCCCATTTTTATAAATATATTTCATTAAATAAGGAAAGAGTCTATGAGAAATAGTCATCAAACTATTAATGGTAAAAGTTGTAAAGGGAAAAATTTTATTTTCTTATCTATGTATATATGTATTGATCTGAGGCATTCAAGTGTTTTCAGTGAGCATGCATTTTTTTTCCTAGAATTAAAATTCCTTTAAAATTAAACACCAATAGAAAGAAAAAGATCACTAGCAGCAGCAGATAACTATAACTTCTTTAAACTGGATTCACTGCTCCCCAGATTGAGCCAAGTTTGGAAAACCTGAAAAAACAGAGATTTCAGAGGAGCCAGTTGGTATTTCCCATCATCTTCTGTTTAAGAATTTAAACTATTGGGAGCTGGGAGTGGTGGCTCACACCTGTAATCACAGCAACTCAGGAGGCTGAGGTGGGGGGATGGCTTGAAGCCAGGAGCTCAAGACCAACCTGGGCAACATAGCAAGACCCCATCTCTAATAAAATGTAATTAAAAAATGACTGGGTGTGGTGGCATGTGCCTGTAATCCAAGCTATTCGGGAGGCCAAGGCAGGAGGATCTCATGAGCCCAGGAGTTTGAGGCTGCAATGAGCTATGATCGCACCACTGCACCCAGCCTGATGACAAAGCGAGACCCTGTCTCTTAAAAAAAAAAAAGAATTTTCACTATTGATGCATTGCAACATCCTAGATGAATCTCAAAAGCATTGTACTAAGTGAAAGAAGCTAGACTGAAAAGGTTACATATTATATGATTCCATTTATTGGACAGTTTTCAAAATGATAAAACTATAAAGATGGAGATGAGATCAGTGGTTACCATGGTTTGGGCAAAGGGGCAGCACAAAGGATTTTTTTGATGATGGAAAGTTTGATATCTTGAGTATGGTGAGGAGGATTAACATGTTAAAATTCATAAAACTATACACAAAATCAAATTCATTTTATGTTAATTTAAAAAAATTAAAAATTTTAAAAGCAAAAAATAAAGGAACAGGAAGCCAAAGAAGATTATATGTCTGAGCCAGCATAAGAACACAGCTGTAGTTTTCCGGTCCTTCAGCACCATGTGCCTACCCCACCCTGCGGGACTCACTCTCCTTCGCTAAGCAGCAGAGGGAGCCTCACCTTCTCCTCTGCCCAGGGCATCCATCAGTTCCTCCACTCAAGAACTTTAAGGGATTGTCCAGTTTCTGCTTGAGCAAAGCCCCGTATCAGGAAACGCAGCACCTTCCAAGACTTTATACTAGATTCACATATGCCTTCTATGAAGCTCACAATTCTTCCCTGTAACTTCCACCACCGGAGTCTAAGTTTGCTCAATGACATGATGTAGGATCACTTCAACCCCTCTTCTTTCATACAGCTCTAGGAATATCTGTGTATTGCAATCATATCTCTCTTCTTTTGCCATCCCCACCTCTCCTCCGAACTATTTCTTCTCTCGTACTGGTTTCCAGACTCCCCATTGCTGTGATGTCTTGTCTGCTGTCTCGTTTGTCAGTGTCCCTCTGAAAACACGTTGACCAGAAGGAGAATGTGATTCTTCACCTGTGCTGTGATCGTAGGGAACAAAGGCAGTCTTCCCTCTTGTTGATCCTCACACAGTTTTTCTGTTAATGATGCTACTGGTCATGTGGACATCTCTAGAAGCCATATCACTCTGTGGACTCGAAGTGCCCAGAGACTGTCTTTTCACATGCGCTACTGCGAAGCCACATCTTCCCCATCACATTTCAGCAGCAGCAGGTTCTTTGTCTGTCACTGCAGAACTCGGCATATATCCTATTCTGTTGCATCTCTTTAGGGTGGGCCATCCCAGACCATGCAGATCATTTTGCATCCTACACGGTTCTGACATCCGGCACATGCCCCATTCTTCTCAGCCTCAGACATGCCACGTCTTCATCTGAGTCAGTAATATGGTCCCACTTCCTGAAAGACTTAAAGAAGGGAGATGTTTGAATTTCATTTTTGCCCCATCAGCTCTGACTCACTGGGATAGCCTGTTCCACAAGAAAAGAAATGCCGTCTTATGCTGTCCTGTGCCTGTGTTCCTTTGTGAAAGATTCCTCTTGTGTTCTGAATGTTGTCACTCTTTATATGTGACTGTTAATTGTATGCCTTGATGCTAGTTTAGGTTGCTGGGGCAGGATGGCACCGCATAAATACAAGTTATCATCCTAATTAGCATCACTGCATACTTAAGCAGGCCTGAAACCTTGCAGCCTCCTCTGGCGCTTCGTAGGTGTATGGTTATTACGAAATTACTACACATCTAGATGTCTTATTTCCATAATTGCTGTACTTGAAAGGTGACTGCTGGCCTGCTCTAGAATGAAAAGGTGTTAATTATATTAATAATCAGGAATTCTGAGGCAGCTTCTCTTAGTGAGTCCTAGAGGTGTGTGGGTTCTGGAGACTGCAGAGAAGGCAGGTAGCCCGTGACCTGATGCCAGGTAAGGGCAAAAGAACATAAGTAGAAGTGTGGAGACTCTATAGAAAAAAGTGAGAAAAATGAATTATAAATGGCCATGGAGGCAATTTGTTGGTATGATTAAAAAGTGCACTTGATATAATGAGGTAAATTATATAGGCCGGGGATTTGGTGTAATTTGCTCCTCAACAAAGTGCCCTATGGACTTTCTCTAGCAAGGTCCCTTCTTCCAATAGATTGCTCAGGATATGAGGGTAAATGGAGAAGATACTAGATTGTACTTTTTCTTCCCCTTCCAGAAGCCAGGGGTTTATTTTCAAACTTCTTTTTTTTTTTTTTTCTTATTTCACCAAAAAAATAAAATAAGTCGCCCAAGGCAAAAGTTTTGTGCTGGTCCACCTTGTTGAAAGCTTGGAAACACAAGGGCGAAGAGCCTAGCATAAAAATACAACGTTATCAGATATTGGCCTGTTTTATATAGTTATTCCTAAACTGGCTGGTCAAGAGATTGCATTCTATTGGGAGCCCTTACATAAATGTTGCAAAGGCCCTGCTCTTGACAGGTGAGAAGGGCATCTGGCTTCTACGTCAGGGTCGCTCTCTGATTGCTGGCCTGGCCGATGGGTGTCCCTGTCCTCTGTGTCCTTTACTGTGTCCCTCCAAAAGCATCATGCACTGTCAAAGAGGACCATTTATAAATGAAATAGTCAAACTGTCCATCCTCACGCATCCAGGTGGAATGAAAGAGAAAAGAAGAAGAAACAGCTTAAAACTTTTACAGAATGTACTTTATACATGACCACCAAAATACACGTTTCATGTGAGCTTTTTTCTTTTATTTAGAAATCCCCAAACTTGTACCCTGTTGTCTGTCAGCTTATTTTCACTTAAGTCTACCATTCACCTATTATTTCTCTTTGTTGACAGAGGAGGTAGCATATAATATTATTCTACTATGTATGTATTCTTGTATGTATACAAGCACGTAAATACAACTTTTTTTAACTTAAAGTTAATCCATTTTTCAACAAATGTGAGGTAATCTAGCTGCAGGGGAGAATTGGGAATTGTAGCAGGCAGGCATTTCAGTCAAAGATTCTAAATTGCACTTCAGTTAATAATGAAATTCTTGCAGGAATTAGCTGCAAACTTGTATTTAAGAATCGAATTTGAAGAGTTGTCTGTATTGATTTATGAGGTGTAATGGTGCTACTCATGATCAGAATGCTGTGAATTTGCTGCCTGTAGAGAGAATGAGAGAGATCAGAGCAGCAGTTCTTGGGGAGCCCAAGCTGCAGACGGCGCCCACACTCCTGCTGTGCTGAAGCCAACAGTGCCCGCTCCGGGGGTCCAGGAGCCCAATCATTATGTACACTGATTTTTACTTGAGTATTGATAAAGACCTGGTTTTATTTTATTATATACAAAATTCATTATTTTTATATATTTATATATTATATATGTACATATATGCATGCATATATAATTCATTTATATCATATATTTTTAATGTATAAAATAAAATCTGTTCTTTTATTAAAAACATCTTCAGTGCCAAGAACTTTTCTCCTCACATGCAATTTCAGTGTCTTTGCAAATAGTTTTTTAATTTCCTGAACAGATAAGTATTTACATCAAAAATATCTGTTATTACATGAAAGCATGGGATCTGCTTTCCTTTTCATATTTAATTGGAGTTTAATGCTGATCTTTCTTTTAGGGAAGCAATGAAAAATCTATATCTAGGTTTTGAAAAGTTGTTTCTGTCTCCAGTCCATCTACAGCTCATCTTAATTCTTCCAACTCCGCAGGACACCCCTGCCTCCTGGGCTCCTTTCGGTGTTCTCACTTTTGAGTGACTACACTGGTATTGTCAGGTTTTTTTTTGAAAAGAGGGCTCTACCTCAGGAATTCCTGGGAAAATATTGCCATTATATCCATCTTGTAGTCACTAGGGACTGAGTGTATGATGTCAAGCTGTACTTTAAAGAAAAACGTATCATTTAAACCATCAGAAAATTGCAGGTTAGGCTGTGAAGAAATCAGGGACATTCTTACCGCTGTAACAAGCCCTACTGGTCCTTCCCTGCCTCCCTGCTGCTGTAGATGATCTCATTTGGCTGGGTAATTACCTCCTTTGGAAAGATGGTCATTTGTTTTTACTTCTGTGCTGCCAATGTTTTTCCAACTGAATGTTTTAGTATAACACTTCCTCCACTCGAGTGAAATGTGCATAGTTTGTCATGAGATGCTGGATCGAAAACAAGGAAACCGAAGGAGACTCTCCTACGATCACAGTGTACAAGATGAAGGAGGAAAATGCCCTTCTATTGCCTTTGATGACATGGGCGAAAAATGCTGGCAGGTGGAGGCCCGGAGAGAGGGCGACCTTCCCTTCACACCTCTGCTTTTGCCTGTGCTGCTGCCCCATCGTGCTTCTGCGTCCAAACCCCCTCCCTGCTTGCCGGCCCACTGCCATTTCCGCCTGCCATCTGCATAGCTGAGTCAGCTCCCCTCTGCTGTCTGCACCCTGAGTGGTTGCACCTCTAATTGGCAGTTAATCGTCTATTCCTGGTGGTAGTTTGCTGTGCCTTGTTTTCTCTTGAGCTTTTATTAAACTTTTCATATCTTCTCTCCCTGCCAAAATAAGGAACGGATCCTTTGTACAGCTCTGTGCCTTTGTATAGCTCTGTGCATAGAGTACATAGGCCTTTGTTTAGTGTACAGGCCTTTGTGTTGCTCTGTGCACAGAGAAGACACTCATTAAGTGCACTGAATTTGATATAAGATCTCATAAAGGAAGCAGGTGTTCAGCACTCCCCCGAGTCAGTTTGGTTTTCTTATTCACAGGCAATTGATTAATGGCCATTGAATAGTAGGTATTTAGTGACACAACTAGATGTCTCCTCCCTAGGGGCAAGATCTGCATCTTCTTTGCGTTCCTTCAGGTCCCTAGCACAGGCCAGGCACAACAGAGAGTTTCAGAACCTGCTCGGTGAATTAAAAGAAGAGAAGGGGCTGCCTTCTAGATGCTAAGGCGTGAGCTGAAGTAACTGGGACCTCAGAACCCTGAGCTTGGGCTGACCTGGCTTCCTGCTGGGCTCAGCCTGTGGTGACAGTCAGTCATAATTCCTTAAAGAAATGCTGTTGGATCATCAAACAGCTCAAGATAACCAGGTGCAAGCTTCACTGCCTTCCCCGTTTATGAACCCAGGGAAGTAACTGACCTATACTACTCACAAGAAAGGAGAGCAATTTCAAATCTATTTATTTTTCTATGTTATTAAATCCTGAAGTCTCTCTATTCACTGGTGCTTTCGAATTGCAGTTATTTTGCTGGTTGCTTTTTGTTGACACCCTTCATGCAACCCGCTTCCCGCATGCCTGCCTTTTCTCCAGTCTGCAGGTGCTTATGGGAGTGAGAATTGGCTGGGGGTTGTGGGGGGTGCAGCAGACTTGCAGGTGTGCTTGTGTCCTGCCCACTGGGCAGTAAGGCCACGTGCGTGGCTGCCGGATTCCTGGATGGCAGCTCCTTGGCAGCTGGCGAAGAATTTTCTTTTTTCGGTATAGTAATGCTAAGACCCCTGAAGGTATTTAGTCATAGTGTAAATCCTAATTAGCAAAGATGTTCATTTCTTTGTCTTATAGTTGAATTTAAAGTTTCTCTCTCTAGATAGAGGAACATGCTCTTATATTTTTTTTCTGGGTTTTTTTTTTGTTTTGTTTCTTTGTTTTTGTTGTTGAGCTAGGGATAAGGATTTAGTTTCTTTCTCTCCTTCTCCAATATCTACCCCTATTCCCCTTCCCACTCTAATGCATTTACTATATAGCCTTGATTATGCATCCTTGATGCGTATATATGTGTATAGCAACATGAATGGAGTTTAAAACTATTATATATACACACGGCTATTATATATGTGTGTGTGTAGATATATATATAGAGAGAATACACACACATGAGAGCTCTTGTGTGTATGTGTTTTTAACTTACACAAATGATATTGTACTATTGATCTTGTTCTTTTTTTAAACTTTTTTTAATCTAACAATATACTTTTAAACTCCATTCATGTTGCTATATGTACATTTAGTTCTTTGCCTCTAGAATATAAATCCAGGAATGGACTTCCTGGGCCATATGGCATGGGCATAATTTCTTCAGTCAGCACTGTCAGAGCATTTGACACAGTGGTTTCCCTGGGCTAAACCCTCCACAAGAGTTCTTGAGGGTTCTTGGCTCTTAGACATCCTTGCCAGGCATTTATATACATTCTGATGAGTATGCCTAGTATCTCATTGTAAATTTAATCTGCATTTCTCAGCAAATAAATGCTTCTATGGATTTTCTGTTCATATCCTTTGCCCATTCTTTTACTGGTAGCCCTGGCTTTTTCTGGTTGATTTGCAGACATTGCTTATGTATTCTAGACATTTATCTTTAGATGCAGAGATGGAAAATATCTCCATGACTGTCATGTTTGTTAACTTTGCTTACAGTGTCTTTCATTCACTAGAAAAATATCAGCCATTTGCCTTTGGTTTGTACTTTTAGAGCTTTGCTTAAGAAATCTTTCCCTAATCCCTGGTCATAAAGATAACCACCTACAATGTGTCCTTGTTTTTGCCTTAATTTTTGAAACATCATCCTGTAAATATTTGGCACACATTTATTTCTGGTTTTGTTTAATTTGAGTGAAGCAAAAATCTTGAATATAGTTTTAGTATGTTTGAGATCCAGTCTAGCCACCAGTACATACTGAGCATTAGATAATTTGGCCAGGAATAAGCATTCATCATTTCTTATACCAGGGGTTCTCAAACTTTAATGTTCGTGGGAATTACCTGGGAGCATGACAGAAAGGTAAATTCTTGATTCTTGCATGAAATTCTGGTTCATTAAGTGGAGTGGGACTCAGTAATATGCTTTTCGTCCAGTGCAGGTGGTCTGCATGTAGTATCTTGAGTGCTATTATCTTACAGTGGTTCCTATCCTGGCAGATATATCACTTTAAGAAACATTGTCCACTACAACCCAATTAAGGGACTTTGAGTGAAGGAAATGCAGTGGAAACTTCACCTGCAACATTAGTCCAGCCACTGGGTGTTGCAGTCATTGGAGTAGGGTGTCGAGGGTGTGGCCGGGTGTGGGAATCTAGGCTTCCATGTGGAAGAATTGTTGAATATTTTATACGCCTAGTTCTTTTCACACTAATGCTATGTTTCCAACAGGCACTGATTCTTCTGAGGACTAGAAAAGGTTTTTCTGAAGCCCTTACCACCCTAATTAACACCTCTCCTCTTCTTTCAAAGAGCCTCCCCCCCCAAGTAGTTAATAGAAATGTGAGATCTTGGGAGGAAGCACCTTCCCAAGTGCAAGTTTGTTGCATTATAAAGGGAAAAAGTAAGAACCAGACAGACCTGGCAATTAAGATCCATGGACAATTTCCAGGCTCAAAAAATGACAGTAGGATATAATTGCATTAAATTACTGAATCTTAAAACTTGTTCCAAAGCAGCCTAGATGGCTTATTTAAAAGATGAGCCTCTCAGGATCAATTCAGGGGAATATTCAAAATTGAGAAAAATTCTTGTCCAAGACAGTGGTAGGCAGAAGTTGTTCTCAGTGCCCAGCCTAGTTCGCTGGACCATGCAAATTTAGAGTTTTCTTCAGTCCTTTAGAAACTGGAGGAATTTATGCCAGGTTTCTTTGTGTCCCGAGGATCCAACTACTCTCCTTGTTGTTGGAAAATGGCTTGTGATCCCAACAGTTGACTTGTATTATCACATTTGTCGTCACTGTCAGGGTAATAATAGTGACATCCCTGCAATGTATAGCTGGGTTTACACAGGACTTTCCCCTAAATTTCATAATTGTAATGGCTGCCCTTAGTCAAGTACCCAGAAGAGGGTTGTTGCTTCATATGTATATTACCCTAATCTTCCTGAGCAATCTGTATATTTATAGCTGGGGAAGCAAAGGCTCAAAAGCATTAGAGGAGTTTCCTTTAGCACACATAACAAGTAAACAGCAGAGCTAGAATCAGAATTCAGGTAGCAGATTCTCCAGTCATGTGTAGCCCATTTAGTAATTTGAGGAAAATACAAGTTTATTATTATTTAAACCTTAAACATATTTAAAATGTAACATTTATGTTACTACTGAGTTTTACATTATGAAAAAATTTGATGGCTATATACATGAAGAAACTATGGAATCTATTGTGGTTGATTTCACTATTGGTAGAATAGTGATTGGGCTCTTATGAATAGCCCAGTAAAAGCTTGGGCTCTCCATTTATTAATTCAGTGACTCTGGCTCTGCTATTGATTCATTCAATGATTCTGATAGAGTTATTTAACCTCTCTGAGTCTCAGTTTCCAGATGTATAAATTGAGTGCAATAGTAATACCTATCTCATGTAATTCTTATGAGGATTACATGACATGATACACATGAAGTATTTAGAAAAGTATCAGGCACATGGGAAACACCCAGTAGATATTAAATGTTTAAAAAATGAATATGGTGGCTATGATGCCCTTCACCTTGACAGATCGGAGGTGATGATCTCCAATCTAGCTTTGACCAAAATGTGTATAGTCTAGTAAAACAATACATGCAAAGGTTCCTTCTTATTAAATAAAACCTAGATTTTCAGAGAGCCATTGGCCTACAGTTTCTCTCTTTTGATCTGAGCTGTCCCCAAATTGACAGCACTTACACACTTAGCTTATTCTTGATGAATTATGGTAATCATGCATGTATACATGAAAAGTGCTTTTAGATATTGAGCTGTTAAGATCTCAGTGGAAACAAGGTATCCTAATAGCTCTCAGAATGGAGACCATGTGGGTTAAAGAGTATAAATTGCCATCTCAACACTTCTTTGTCCTAGTCCGTAGTGCCCCCATCCCAGAGGCAATGCCCAAGTGTGCCTGAGAACTGTGCAGCCTGCAAGTCCATTTTAAAGGTTGCCTCAGTCTCCACACTGCCACATAAATGTTTCTGGGGCCATCTTGTACTAGCTTTAATATTGCATTTAAGTAAAATAAGGACCCTATTTCTAGAAAGCATGGAAGAAATACCTAAACTCATTTCCTAGACCTGTTACAGCTAATCATATCTTTTCAGACACAATCCTTTATTCCATCAAATCCACCATAATACAATCAGTAGTACTGACTCCTCCATTCCAGGGTTCTTTTTAAAATTACATTAACATACACTGGAAGTAAATTTGAGTTTCTGGGTGGATCTGTCTGTCATCTTCTACAGACTATAGGGGGCATCACTGATTAAGACCTCTTCATTCCAAATATAGCCCATTTTTTGCAAGACATGGTTGGACACACAGTGTCGATCAACCATGTCCCAGTTGTTTTTCTGACCTCACAGACTACACTACTGCTTGCTGGCTGCTGTCACTCCAGGGTAACTCAAGTGACTGGCTAACCCTGGCCATCAGGATTTCCCTGAGGACACACCGTGAGCCCTGGACCTTTCTTCCTACCAGCACTCTCCATAACACTCAAACTATAGGGAAGATTCTCCTTAAAATGTTTTAAGCAGTTATAATCCAAAACACAAGTTTTTTTGTGTGGCAGATCTTTATTTTGACTCTCAGTACTATTATATTTTAAAGATACTTAAGAAAACTAAAGTCTTGAACCAAAAACTAGATCTATAACTATGCCTACCTACTGAATTCAAAATCAAATCTAATTATCCATTTTTATTAAAATATGCAAACAACCATACTTGAAAACTAACCTAACAGCCCAATTTAAACCAATGTGGACTTCTTAAACTTATATCAAACTTGTTTTGAAAATTGAAATTTTGTTTTGAGACTCCAATTTTGTTTTGACACTCCAATTTTTAAAATATCTTCTCAACTATCTATGCCAGAGAAAATCCCACCTCTTGCTCTTTATGTCTCCCAATATTCATGGAACGGAAGAGTTAAAAATACCTAATTTTTTCTTTTTTTTTTTTGCCTGTATTTTCCTCCATTAGGATTTTCTCAAGAGATATGATGAAGAGTTGAGAGTATCTTTTGCCTTTAAACTCATTAATAATTCACCTTAACCTCTGGGACAACAGTGTTGATACACCTATTAGTTTAAAGAGTCAATAAAATGACATCAACAGGAGGAGGAAGGTCAAGTGGCCAATTCTCTGCAGCATCTGTGATTTCACAGTGAGCAGATAGAAAAGGAGAATTGGCAGCGGCTTCCCCAACTTCAGGACCAGAAAGTAAGCCTTTCTAGCTTGCAATCGCTGAAAGGTATTCTGGTGAGTGGCAGAGCCCCACTATGTAGCCTGGATAAGACTGTGCTGCGGAATAAATCACACCTTCTAGAATATTGGGATAAATTTCTCCATCAAAATTACAATTGTCTTCAACTATTTATCTTGAGGTTTCCTCTATAATAAAATCAGTGATTTATTGTTCAGAGGAATATACTATCTGACCAAGAAAAAAAGTAATTGTATTTTGGTTAACTGGGGAGTGGGGGACGGTGCGGGTAGAAGAACATCAGGCTGGAATTTTCCCCAGCCCCTCCCCACAGCACTAAGCCTCTGGTGTTGTTCCTCAGTGAGTGCGGCCTGGGGCATGTGCAGTCACTCCACAGAAGACCATGGTTTTAGCAGGGCTCTCTTTGTCTCTCTCCCTGACCTCTGTGTTAAGCTCTCTGCCTCTTTGATACCGCATCCAGCTGTTAGCCTCCACTAATTGCTGGTGGATTGCTATGTTTGTTTTCAGGAGCATTCTAGGGCAAAAATTGCAACACCGTCTGATCCAGGTGAACTCAGGCCCCTTTGCATGAGTAGTTTTTGAGGCCAGTCTTTCAGGTTTGTTTTGACTCCAATAGGGCTCCACTGAGTCATCTTTCTCCATGGTTTTCTCTAGTAAAGAAGCTGGGCTACAGTTTAGCTTGTTACTTACAATGCAACCACCAGCTCCCCCTAACTTGCTCACCACCAAAAGCTCCTTTGTTTTTGAAAGCATCCTAGGCTTGAACTTCCTCATACTGGTTTCAAATGAAGTCAGTTCCTTTGGGGAGAGCTTTGGAGTTCTTTGTTCTTCAGGCCTGCCTCTCTTCCCAGGCAAAATCTGTGAGCCATGACTCTGGAGCTGGGGGAAGGACCAGTGGCCTGTTAGTTCAGAGAGACACCCCTGCTTTACCGGTAGGATGCTGGGTAGAGGTGGTAGCCTCTGGTCCTGTCAATTTGACTCTTCCAGCATGGATCCCTGCCCTCAGAGCAAACTGGGGAGAGGGCACTCAGGGCCCAGTATTCTTGGTGTGGCACACCTGACATAGCATCTGCTCTCTGAGTGGGAGCTTGGTGGAAGGAGCCTCTCTGCTGAACTTGCCTGGAATTTAGCCTCTACGTCACATAGTGACAGGATGAGAAATGCTGGTGGCTTGTCCCTGCTGGATATATCGTAAGCCTTAACTGGGAACTGGTGGGAGAGTGAGCCCTACATTCTTAGGTGCACCAGCCCAGAGTGGAATTTCTGTCACGCTGAGCTGGGAAGAGGGAGGATGGAGAGGATCATGGTTGAAATACCACAAATTTAGATTGTTCCTGACTAGGTTTGGGTAGATTTTCTTAAATAAATGTTTCTTCCTTTGTGTTATGCCCTTAAGACAATTTCAGGCACTTAAAATGGTTGGTTTTTTTTCAGTAATTTCTACCAGTTATGCTTGTTGCTGGTAAATGAGTTTGTGAAGCTCCTCATGTCACCATTCTAGAAGTCTAGAGCACCATTTTTACTCAAAAGAATTACTGCTGACAGACAAACTATGATTAGAATTGAGCATTTGGCAGGCATTTTATCAAAAATGAACACAGTAAGTCTGTGACTTTAAGGAAAACAACTGACATTTGTTGCCATAAAATTTGAGTTTTCAAGCAAAATTAGAATTTTAGAAAATATGTAATCACTGCTGAGAGTCTGACAGCTTCCCAGTGGTGACATTAATGAATGTGATTTTTTCGATACTAAATAATGAAATGTGTCAACATTTGGGCAGATCTTTATAACTCAGTAGACCAATATTTTCCAGATGACAAATGCATGAGATTACAAAATTTTATATGGCAAGAGACCCATTCAAAGTGCGAGATAAACCAATGGATTTGAATGTAACAGAGTGTGAGAAGTTTAGTAATGTGGTTTCCATTCCATGTCCAATTATCCTTAAGAAACTACCACTTTTTGAATTTTAGCATAGTATCAAAGAAGAATTTCCACAACTATCTGAAAACTATTCCAACTATGTGAACTATTATGCTACTTCTCTGTTTTCCAATTACACATCTGCGTGAGGCTGGGTTTTTTTCATATACTTCAACCAACACAATATATCCCAACAGATTGAATGCAGAAGCAGATATGAGCATCCAAATGTCTTCTTGTAAGACACACATTAAAGAATTAGCAAAAGTGTAAAACAGTGTCACTTTTGTTCCTAATTTTTCTTGTTTTGGAAAATACATTTTTAAAAATAAAACATATGCTAATATGCATGGTTTTATTATTTTTAAATGAATTTATAAATATTTTTAAATGCCTCAGTTTTCATTTCTCATATAGTAAATACTAATAAATATACCCTGCATAAACAAAAACTCTTTGAGGTCCTCAATTTTTAAGAATGAAAAGGGTTCTGAGACCAAAAAGTTTAAAAACCACTGACCTAATAGAGACTCGTATGTAATCTCCATTAGATCAGTGGTTTTAAATATATATACATATTTTTATACATATATATATATATATAAATATTTTGGGAAAGAGAGAATTAGAAATCTTTCCAGTCTTCCTGAAAAAAAAAAGATAAGACAAAGAGAGAGAGATGGATGAAAGGCTGCATCAAACGAAGACATATTCTTTGCAAGGACACACGAAACAATTACAGTTTATATGCTCAGACTACATTTCCAACCACAGTTAAATTAGAAATGACTGCTAAAATATACCATTCCCATCACCCCTATTACCACTACCACTGTTTGTCTGGAAACTATAGAATATACGTATTTCTAAGTAATTTATGGCTTTAAAAGAATTTGATAATGTTAAAACAGAAAATATTTAGAAATGTTCTGGTTACCGATTGTTGCAAAACAAACCATGCTAAAACTTAGTGGCCTAAGTTATTTTTCTGGCAGATCTGTAGTTTGGGTTGGGCTCTGTAAAGTCAGCTTGTCTCTGCTCCGCAGGGTATCAACTTCACAAGCTGAAACACCTGTACATGGCCTCTTCATGTAGCCTGGGCTTCCCCAGGACATGGTGGCTAGGTTCTAAGGATGGCCATCTTGGGAGCTCTAGAGCCTTGCAGAAGCTGTATCACCTTTTATGACCTAGCTTCAGAAGTCACTTAGCTTCAGAAGTGAACGCCATCTGTCCATTCAAGGTCAGTCCCTAAGGCTGGTCTGAATTCAAAAAGAGGGAAATTAGATTCTATTTTTGATGGGAGGAGTGTCAGAGAACTTCCAGGCATGTTTTAAAACCCATATAGAACTAAAGAAATAAAATTATATGGTTTAACTAAAGCAACACTTTAGTACTTTAGCTAGAAATAGATTTTTATCATTAAAGATGAACTTTAAAAACAAGAAACATTGAAAATAAGTGTGTTGAATGTTCAACTAAAGAAGCTTGTAAAAGAATAACAGAATAAACCCAATGAAAGCAGAGGAATAAAATGCTAAATATAAGAACAGAAACCAATGAAATGTAAAACAATGGGAAAATGGAGAAGATAAACCAAAAGCTGTCCTTTGAAAATGTCAGTAAAATAATCTAATTATCTAAGGAAAAACAGAAGAACAAATAATCACCAACAATAGTAGCCACAGCTAACATTTAGTAAGCACTAAATATATTATTAATAGTTTTTATTGCCGATGTATTATATATAATAATATATTAATAATTTTTATTGCCATGGACTGATCTAAGCATATTACATACATTAACCAGTTTAATTCTCCCAACCATATGAAATTGATACTTTAGATAACCCTAATTTACAAATGATGAAACCAAAGCATCATAGAGGTTAAATAATTTGCCCATGAAACACACAGCCACTAAGTACCTTAATACTTTTCATTTCTGCTGTCTCTCTGTTTATGCCCCACTTTTTGTTCCTTGTGATGTTTGTATCTTTTCTCTTTTTCTCTTGAGCAACGTTTCCAGAAGTTTGTCTGCCCTATTGGTCTTCTTTAAGAACTGCTTGTGGGTTTTGTTGGTATTTTTGTGTATGTTTGTTTCCATTTCATTAATCTTTTCTTCTGTAGTTATTACTTCTTTTCTTCTATTTTCTTTGAATTTATTCTGCTTTTCTTTTTCTAATTTATTAATTTGCATGATGAGCTCATTACTTTTCAGTCTTTCTTCTTTTCTAATATAAGTATTTAGGGCTACAAATAACCCTCCTGGAGCCCTGACCCTGAATTCTATAAGTTGTGATATATAGTGTTTTTATTATCACTTAGTTCTAAATTTTTCAACAATTTCATTATAATCCCATTTCTAATTATGAGTTAAAAATGTAGTTTTAGATTTCAAAACCTATGGGTTTTTTTTTTTTTGTTTGCTTGCTTGTTTGTTTTTTTTAGACAGAGTCTCAGTCTGTCGCCTGGGTAGAGCACAGTTGTGTCATCGTAGCTCACTACAACCTCAAACTCCTGGGCTCAAATGATCTTCCTGGCATCAGCCTCCTGAGTAGCTGGGACTACAGGTGTACACCCACCTGGCTATTTTTTTCTATTTATAGTAGAGACAAGGTCTCACTCTTGCTCAGGCTGTTCTTGAACTCCTGACCTCAAGCAATCTTCACACCTCAGCCTCACAGAATGCTAGGATTACAGGCATGAGCCACCTACCCAGCCAAAATCTATGGGTTTTGTTGTTTTTATTGACTTCTGATTGCATTACAATCAGAGAATACTATCTGTATGGATTCTATTTCTTGAAAAATTCTGAAACTTGCTTTATAGCCTAGTATGTGATTACTTCTTATAAATATCCAATCCTCTCACTTCGTATGTGTGAGAAGAAATGTGTCCTCTAACTGTTGGGTGTAAAGCTTTATATATGC
This sequence comes from Avahi laniger, assembly GCA_963575035.1. Classification (NCBI taxonomy): domain Eukaryota; kingdom Metazoa; phylum Chordata; class Mammalia; order Primates; family Indriidae; genus Avahi; species Avahi laniger. The sequence continues at coordinate 69,240 of CAUYSK010068366.1, read as the reverse complement.
CCATTAAATTGAGCTAGTTAATTATTTTGCTGAACATATAGAATAATGTTTGGCAAAATATCTGGGTACTGTGGGTTAGCCAAGTTGACACAAAAAATTAGCCATTACACTTATTATTTTATTTTTCATCCTTTTACTTTCAGCCTTTCTCTGCTTTTATGAGTTAGGTAAATTTCATGTAAATACATACAGAAAAATTAGATTCTGTTGTTTTTAGCTTCTCTGACACTCTTTTTTTTTAACTGGTCAGTTTATTCCATTTGCATTTATTGTGCTCATGTTTAGAGTTAGTTTTTTCTACCATTTTACTTTGTGTTTTCTACTTACTGTGTTTTTCTGATTCTTTCTACTCCCTGCCTTTTTCCTCCTGGCTTCTAACAAAGTGGTTTTAAGGTAAATAAATATATACTTTTTTTTCTCCTTTTGTTTAGTTGAAAGATACATATTCTGTTTCTTTTATTTAGTCTTAAAAACTTAACACACATAATTGATTTAACAAAGCTTTAAAAACAATGTTGCTCAAGGAATGGACCACAGATTGGTGCCAGTCTAAGAACTATTCTGTACCAATTCAGATGTGGTTAACTACAGAGATTATAAGTAAGCATTTAGAAACATTTGGCTCAATTTGCTGTTGCCAGTACATCCAAGGATGTTATCATTTTCCTAGAGATTTATTTCTAATATATTTTAGAACAGATCAGTTCATGATGAATAGGGAAAAAAGTTGGAGGGGAGTTGATCACAGATAGTTTGAGAAGCACTAATGTTAAACAAAATCTCTAGCCTTCTTCCAAACAATACAATGACCTGAAATCTTTTAATTCTATTTACCCCTTTCTAACCTATATTTATTGTCACCCGGTATTTTAGAACCATTTGTAAATATACACTCCAAAATGAGTCATTTTTGTTATTTTTGCTTTTTTAAAGAGCATTGGTTAGATTTACCCATATATTTACCAAAATTGCTTATTATTTCTTAGTGTATTTTATTCTTTCTAAATACCTCATTTGGTAGTTTTTTCATTAAGGATTTTTACTGATAAGCTTTGCTTATTTTTGTTTTTTAGAAAAATATCTTTATTTTAACCCATCTTTTGGATAATTTTATAAAAAAATTGTGATATTCTAAAGTAATCATTCTAAAACATTCATTCAGTCTTCTGCAATGTTCTTTCAGTACTTTCAGAACATTATCCCACTGTTGTGTGCATTCTATTATAAATGTTGAAAAGTCTGCTTTGAGTCTAGTTGCCATTTTTTAATGGGTGATCAATCTTTTTTCTCTGATTTTAAAATCTTCTCAGAGCCAGGTGCAGTGGCCTGTAGTCCCACCTACTTGGGAGGCTGAGACAGGAGAATCATTTGAGCCCAGGAGTTCAGGGCTGGAGTGCACTGTGATGGTGCATGAGAATAGCCACTGTGCCCTGCCTGGGCAACATAGTGAGATACTGTTTCTTTAAAAAAAAAAAAAATCTTTCCTTTGTCTTTGGTGTTCCACAATTTCACAGCAATGTTTCTGGGTATGGCTGTATTTTCTGTTTCTTTCCCTGGATTCATTGTGCTTCATGAAACTGAATATTCATATCTTTTATACTTTCTAGAAAATTATGAGCTACTGCCTCTTAAATATTGCTGCTCCCTGTTTTCTCTCCATTTTCTTCTTCTTAAGCTTTTATTCAATGAATGTTGGGTCCTCTAATTCTATCTTCTTAACTTCTCATACATATTTTCCTCCACTTTGGCTTTCTGTCATGTGCTCTGATTGATTTCTTCATACAGGTTGAGTATCCCTTATCCAAAATGCTTGGGAATAGAAGTGTTTCTGATTTTGGCATATTTGCATATACTGATCCAAAAATCTGAAATCTAAAGTGCTTTCATGAGCATCTCCATTAAGCGTCATGTCAGCACTCAAAAAGTTGCAGATTTTGGACCATTTCAGGTTTCGGATTTTCAGATTATGGATGTTCCACCTGCATCCGTTTTTCTACTCATTTACTCTCTTTCCATCTATTGCTTATCCACTGCTTGACCCAGCCTTTGAAGTTTTAATTTTAGTAAATACATTTTTCATTTCTTAGATTTAAATGGAGTTCTTTCAATTATTTCCAATATCTGTTTCCAATATTTGTATCCTGATCTTTTCTTTTTGATTCTTTCTTCTATACATTTAATCAACTTAATCTTTTTCTTTGTAGTTTTTATTCAATAATTTAGTTCTATGAATTTGCTCAGAATCCAGTATTTGTGAGCTTCAGTCAAGGTGATCATTTACTTTTGTGCCTTGTAATTTGAGTGTGTGAGGTGCTCATATTCATGGTTATCTTTTTGTCTCCAGGGAAGCTATAGTCTGTGTTGAGTGTACATCCGTCATGGGCTGTTTTATTTTTTATTCTTCCAGGTCCTTTAAGGGTATTACCCTTCAAAGACTCCTTTTTAGTGTGTATGTGTGCACATTTGTGTGTGTTTTTCTCTTTGAGTTTCCTGGACTCTACAGGGGTTAAAAATTCAAACTCTAAGCCAGACAGAAGCCAAACCATAGCTATAGATTCTCGGGGTGAATTTGTCTGGACCCAGAGCTCAGGCCCAGCAGGTCAAGCTTCCTTTCCTGTCCTTGTGTCAGCGGGAAGATAATTTCTACTCTGTCCCTGAGGGCGTGGCTGTGTCATTCTCAGGTACCTTCTTATATACCCTTAGGTGCTGCGGAAACTCAGGCTTTGGGTATCAAAATGAGCACATTCAGAGGCAGCCACATCAGCCACCACAGCTCTGGGTTTTAATTTCATTTTCGTGTTTTCCCCCTGGGGGTTTCTCTGTTTCCTTACTAGTGTAGCTATATCTTTAAGGGTTTGCGGGCTCTAATTTATCAGCACATCTAGGATTTTATAGTTTGAGAATTTTTAGTCTATCCAGGCCCTAATGTTACATTATTGGAAATGGAAGTCTCTCACAATGCATCTGTATCATCAGGAAAAGTATTAACCTATTTAATTTAAAAGAAAAAAAGCCCCCACCCTTACAGAGGGCTGGAGTTTTCCCTCCCAGGGTCCAAATCTTCCCCCTCCAGTCATGGCCTTTTTCTGAAGTCAGAGCACAGGAAAGGATTCCCAAGGGTGGGGCGTGGAGTCCAGGCGCACCGGCCTTTGCCTGCTCTTGCTCCTTCACTCACTCTCCTCTTCTTGTTCTGAATCACCTTCCCTCTTAGCATCTCTTCTTTTTATCATCATCCAGCTCTTGCTTCCCTCCTCATTCCTGTTTCCATCTCTTTCCTCCTTTTCTCCCCACCATTTAAGCAACAGAATCAGATTGGTAACTTACTCTGCAGACCCTGTGTCATTTTGGTGGCCAGGCACATGCACCCCTCTCCATATAGGAGAATGTTCCCCACCTTACAACACTTGGCAGGCAACAGAGACAGCCTCTAATGATAATACTGCATCCTCACTATTCCTCCTCCTTTGCAGCTGGGGCAAAGGCGGAGATCCCAGCTCTGCCGTCAGACTCCTCTCATTGCACACTTTGCCACAAGAGCTAATGACATAAGAAGCAAGGGATAGGGGGTTTGCTCTCTTGAGAAGTGACCGGATCCCAGGTTGCCAGATTGACTTCCCAGCACGATGGAGCAGAAGCAGGGCTGTGGCCAGTCGTGGTGGCAGTATCACTGCCTTCCTCCTTGTGGCTCCGGTGCCAGCCGGAGTGTCTTGTGGCAGTGATGGTGACTGTTAATGGGCTTTGTCCCTAGTAGCTTAGCCTCAAGTTTTCCAGCTGCCCCCAAAATCAGGAGCTCCCAATATCTTTCTCTGCTGAAATCATCCAGGGTTGACCTCCACAGCTTGCTGCTAAAAACTAAGAACCCCAAATGTTACACTTATCAGTGTTAAAAGTTTCTGTGTTTCTCCTGCACCAACACGTCCATGTTCTTGAGCTGTCCTCACATGGACTTTTTCCATACAGCCTTCATGTAAATGCAGACCTTCTCCTTTGTCTGTCTCGGAGATACTTGGTGGCTCATATACCAGACAGATTGTTCACTATTTTACATATGCTGAGTTCCCCTGCGTTTTCCAGCCTTCAGACGTTATCCTTTCTTTAATATACAAATTTAATGGCAATAGCAACTATTTGGCATGTGTTCAGCCCCCTCCCAAATATTTCTGAGAATTCTTGTGGAGCTTTGAGTACCTCTTGGTTGCCACTGCTCACCTCTTGTTCCCATGCAGCTCCCAAATTCAATCCCAGTCACTGCTGCGGGCGGCTGTCCTCCCCAACACAGCTTACCGCACAGCACATGTGTGTCCCCAGAGCATGCTACCCAAAGCGACCCTGAGTTACTGATGGAAATCACAGTGCAGTAAAAGCACATTTACAGCTGTGATCTTTGAGACCATCACTACTCCATAGCCCCTGGAAACCCCTCATCTCAGGGGACACTGCTGGACATGTGTGCAAAAACTCACTTCTATTTGTGAATAATTGAAAGTTGGTTGTCTGTATTTTACTGTGTGAGGAAATAGAAATCAAGTTGAGACCTCAGTGGACCCACTAAGACATTTGTATGTTACTCCTGATGTCCTCTCATATAAATGTGATGGTACATTTCAGTAGTCACAAAATCTTAATTTTAATGAATACTACTTTTCTTGCTTTCTATGGGAAGTAGAATTAACATTCCAGCATGAACTAGAAATGCTAAATTGTTAATAGCCTCCCTAGAGTTTTACTTCTTGCTATGACACCTTCAACAATTTAATCTTAATTTAGGCAGAATAAAATATCCCAGTGTAGGCTCCAGAGCTTGAAGCTCTTTAACTGTTCTTCAAAAATAGGAAAATCTTTTCCTCCAAATTCTGAGAAGAGGATGTCAAAATCAGTTAAGAACCAAACAATTATTATCAGAGGCAATGCTGTAATTTTTAAAAATTGTAATGACTTACAAATAATTATAAAATTTGCTTATTTGTATTTGAATGTTTGGCATCATGACTTTTGAATATGACATTGAATTTGTTCCTTCTGACATAAATGCACAATTCTGTCTTCCATTCTTTTGCTATAGTCTGTTTTAGTATATTCCAGTTTAAGAAAAATTTCACTTATTCTTTAATGTTATGAAACCCCCCCACATTGAATTAGAGATATTTTATTTAGATTTTTGAATATTTAAACTTGTTTATCTAAAATTTGGCATAGGTAGAGCCCAAGATGGATGCTTTGTTAACATAGATCACTGAAATGTTTAAAATTATCCATCATGTCACCAATAGACCATCATTGTGAATTTTTTATTCGGAATACAGCTTGTCATTATTTCCCTTTATTTTAAAATTATTTGCTCACTTTAAATAAGGTATACTTTGCAACTTGGAAAGTGAACTTTTTGGAGAATAATTGCAAAGTAAACAAAACGGTGCTGCAACTGGGCAATATTCTAAATATTTCAAGTACTTTGCAGATGGATAAGTAAATAGCTCATTACAACATGCTGAATTTTCATAAAACTACCTCTTTAGACATATGCTTTATTATTCATAGAATAATCTGCCACTTCTTGGTTCTCATTGGCCATCCATTCTGTATTCTTTCTTCAACAGGTCCTCCAGGCATTTAAAAGCAGGAATGGGGGAGCAGCCTTTGCTGGCATCCCTTTTCTCTCTTTTATTCCTGGCTTCCAGACATATGATAAACCCTACTAGCTAACTTAAATAATTTAATTAAGTTTTGAGTCCAATATTATTTTGTTTCCATTCAATAATGAGTTGAGGAAGACTCTATCTCTGATAGAAAAGTTAAACACATTTTAAATTGATAGTCAAATCCTTTAAATATATCTGCTCAATTCTCCATTAGCCAAACATTGTTTACAATGCTTAATATGTAGAAGTGGTTTCCTGTGAGAACACATGAAATGTTCACCTTGTTCATCCAAGTGCCTCACGTGATCATAATTTCCCCATGTTCTTGTTTTGACTCTTAGCATTCAGTATCAGTTAGGCCTAGTCCTCAGTTCAATATTAAATAGAAAATGTTAAATTTATTAATAGCACAAAAATATTTATCAATCAAGAGGCCAAGATGGTTTTAGAATTTTAAACTGAGTTTACTGTAGATAATCAACATCAAATAACTCTTAGAAATAGAATTCTCCTTCCCAAGAGATAATAACTGACTTATTTTTCATAAGCATATTTTGTCCTTGTAAGTATCTTGATTGTGAAATACTTTGGTGATGACATATCTGGACAATGTACATTGAGTGCATTCCAGCCTCTTGATTTTGTGTTTATGTTTCGTCATGTTTCTTCATTCGTATTAATAGATACTTGAAGGTACTTAAAATGCATCACTTACAGTAAATGCACTTACTCAAATGTATTCCTTTGCAATACTGTAAACACAGCACACCAGAAAGCCTTTTTGTATAGAAAATCATGATCAACCATTCCAGCCACTGCTTAAGCAATTGTCTGGTTGTAAATCAAATAAGTTAGGATTGGTGTGAAATCTTTTCAGCTGGCTATATACCATTAAATAAGTTAGCACTCATGTGTTATTTCAGTTCCTGGTGTATAACTTGGAGCTAATTAGAAGGTATCTTGGGTCCTGGAAAGATTCAGTCCATTCTATGGTCATTATATTGAAATGCACATTTCCCCTAATCTTAAAAGATTGAATAGCATTTCTTTTAAAAAATGAAATAAAATGCCAGCTGGTTAAAAGAGAAAAAAATCTAGTTAGTATAATATTTTCCGCATCAATAGCGCTATCCCTGCAGGGTATTGATTTCTCCCCATCTCGCTCAGCTCTCAGTCTCCACTAATGAAGGCAGCAGGCAGTGTGGATGATCCCTGGGCAATAAATGATTCAGAAATCACGGCTTTTCATTTTGTAGTGAAATACAGCAACCTCCCTTGACCCTTTCTGGACCTAGTTCTGCTCCATCCACATGGGCTGCAAGATCTTGGACCAGTCCCTGAGCCTGAGGAATTCAGTCACACCAAACAGTCTTTCATGACTCTCCTCAGTCTGGACTCAACTGCTTCACTGTTGTGACTTCAGGTCCTGCTATTCTAAGTCAGAAAAAAAGCCAGAAAAATCTGTGAAATAATCAAGATTTAATATAATAATAAGAGAGAAGAAAAATTAATTCTTTTATTAATATAAACTTCAGTGCTTTAATAGCTATGAGCCCCCAGATCATTCGTCTCATGCCTGGGAAGGTGTCTTGCTAGCATTCTCCTGCTGGGATCCATGTGGTGCTTTAGCACAACTGTCTGGGTGTGCTGTGGAAGGGGAAGGAGCTTCACCAGGCCGGACGTGGCTGTGTGCTTGCACTGTTAGGCCTGGATTAAGACAAAGGTTTGCCCAGGTGTGGTCATATTGTTTGAGTAGTGTTTGGCAACCACAGAATAATTTTTGCTACAGAAATCAGTGAAAACTTACTGTAAAATCTTCTAGAGTTTGTTGTCAAGTTTTTGTTAGCCCTTTAACATGATTATCTTAAGTAATGCTCATTATAAACATACATTTAGAGGAAAGTTACACATTTTCACATGAAAGTTCCTCCTCTAAAACTTGTTTTAGAAAAGCAAATACCCACCACTTTCTACAATTTAAAGCTGTTGTACATGTTCCAGAATTAAATATCTGAGTAACAGTGACCTCTTCCTTAGTTCTCTGCATTTTCAAAATTGTATGCCAATGTCATTTGTCCAGTGGTATATAAATCAGACAGCTCCATGGTTGCTCCAGGCTTTCATCCATTCAAAGAAATGTAACCAAAGCTCTCATTTTTCAATTTTTCATCTACTAAATTTATACCTCCTAAAAATAAATCCAGTACTGGCAAGTGTGTGATGAAACTGGTGCTCTTTCCCTGCTGATGATATTGGTGAAAACTGGTTCAGCCCCTATAAAAAGTATCTAATGGCCTCTTTCAAGAGCCATATTATTGTTAATGACCTTGACTCAGTAATTCTGCTCCTGAGAATCTATCTTAAAGAAATCATCTAAAACATGGAATATGTTATATGTATAAAATTATTTATAATTCTCAGCAATCGGAAGCAATCTAAAAGTCTACCAACATGGGCACGATTAGGTAAATTATATTATACTCCTCCAGTGGAATATTTTATAGACATTAGAGATCGTTATAATAAATACAGATTAGCAGCATGGAAAATATGTAGGCTATAATAGTTGGAAGTTATGCAACAAATATTTTTCACTGGGATCACAAATATTCACTGGGATTATAAATTACTCTTCCTTAGCAACGGATTGAAGAACATGAGAATTTCCTCATCCAAATATTTAGAAGACCCCCATCTCTGTCAGTTAAATATTGCAGCATTGACAAATCTGAAACTTTCTGTCTTGAAACAAGAGCCACTTATGTAGCTCATGATTCTGCAGGTCAGTGGTTTAGGCTGGGAGCTATAGGGGAGTCTTGCTTATCTTGATTGGGCTCTTTCATACTGGGCTCTCTTATGCATCCTTGGTCAGCCACAGTTAGGTAGGTGGCACTGCTGGTCTCAGTTGGACTGTCCCATATATCTGGATCCTTGGCTGGGATAGCTGGGCCCCATGTGGCTTGTCATTTTCCATCGGGCTAGCCCAGCTTGTTCACATAGGCAGAGGCCTAGAAGGGAGAATGGGAGTGTGCAAAACCTCTTGAGTCCTAGGCTTGGCACTGGTACAACATCATTTCCATCACATCCTGTTAATTAACACAAGTTACAAGCCAGCCCAAATCGAAGGCTGGGAACTAGACTCTACCTCTTTGTGGGAGGAGCTGCAATGTCTCATTGTCAGAGGTGTGGATACTAGGAGGAGAATTATTGCAGCCATTTTTGCAAACATTCTATCCCTAACTCTAACTCACTGAATCATCAAGTTTCCTTATAACCTTCAGTGATTCTCTAAAGAGTTCAGGGATTCCCAATCTGGTGCTTTACCCTGGGGCTGAGATAACGGCAGAACACTCCAGCTTGCATCCCTTTGGATTGGTCACTGTACCTATTCTGATGGCTCAGTCCTGTTTCACTAGTAAGAAATACTATTTCTTAAATATTTTGAATATCTCTTCTGTTTGACCTTCTATGATTTGGGGACCTTCCAGTAAGTATGAAAGTTCAAACCTTCCCGGGGTTATCACTCTGCTAATATACAGTTTGGAGAACATAATTGTGAAGTGATTTCATCTTCAACAACAGCAGAGGGCATGATTGTGGTAGCTGGGACCCATTTCTTGCATCTAGGTCAAAATCTTATTTTCTTTTTGATTTAAGGTAGATAAAACAAGAATAGTAAGATCTAAATATTTCCAAACGACACTAATTCTGGTTAATATTTTTGTTTAACAGAAAACATTAGTGGACAAGGACAATGATGGAATAGTGTTGAAGTTTCGAGAGACTGACTTTTGGGGACTAACCCATTTGGGATTGAATAGTGATCTTTAACTCTTTGTTATCTTTAAACTCTTAGAAACAGCTAATGCTTTTGTCCTTTGAATCTTAATGTTAACTCTTCTTATTGACAGAAAAACTGAAATAGTTCATCTGGAAACCCAAAAGCTGAATATTAAAAATATTTCAGTAGCTTTCTGTTTGAGTTTATAAATTAATCTTACAAGCCAAATATTATTTTCTATCTGTTACATTTTAAACTGGAAGTCACTTGCTGTATGTGGTTTATGATATTATTTGGGTGTCTGATTTTTCCATTCATCTGCAGAATCAAATGATAGATGCAATACCCTCAGTGGTGCTGGGCAATTTTTTATCTGCTGTAAACCTATAAGGCAAAGTGCTGCCTGGTTAGTTGTTGACTGAGGACTTACTGATTTGTGTTAGGCCTTTGACCTGTAGGTGCTAAAAATGGGCAACATTGCCAGGAGAGCATCATTCATTTTCTTCATGACCTTGGATACAGCAAGCTGATGTTTATGCTCTTCTGCAGTGTGATAATGCATTAGCCCATACAAAACTTCTGACAGGTTCACCAGCTTCAGCCTCACATGGGGAGAGAGTTTGTGCCTGGCAAAGCAGTTGGCTTTTGAAACCAGTAGTGGTCAGAAAGTATATCCAATGTTGGATAAAACAAATCAGCTAATTGTATGAATTTTTCTTTGATTTCAGTTGATTCCAGTGGCTTCATTCCTATGAAACTTTAAAAAAGTTTTGGCCCCTAACTCCTAAGGATTCTGATTTGCTGAGTCTGGAGGGACCTGGAAATCTGTGTTTCAAAATGGTATAAGTGATTCTGCTGTGTAGCAGGGACTGAGACCCCTTGCGTTAGACCTGTGTCGAGGAAGAAAGGTTTTGCCAGTCCCTTTATGTGGGTTCGACATCAGCATCTGCTCATCTCCTTCTTTGCTGGTGCAACATGCTGGACCACTTCATGGGACCGTCTCTTGGTATGGCATCAGTCTCAAAATCAAAAAGCCAAGGCTCACCCTCTGGTCCACTTTCAACATATTTGGAGCAGGAAGAAGCTAACCACTACCCCTCACAATGATTGCAGAGAGGCAGGGACTAGGGTTTCAGAAGGAGTCCAGGGTCACAAAAAACATATACCAGAAAGTTAAACAGCAAATAGGTGCCAGCCTCCAAGATGCTGATGTATACGTAGCAGGTGCTCATAGAGGTGGCAGGAGGGAGAGAAATTTCTGAAGATACTGGGCCCCTAGAGGATGGATGGGCTCCAGTGAGGCAAGGAGAGAGCACGTTCCAGCAGGAACTGGCACGTGGCAGCACCAGAACACAGCCCCTTTTACCGTCTCAGGCTCCATTTGCGGAAGGGGAAAGTGTGATGGGCCTTGCGTAAAAAATGTGTGGGGTTAGACCTTACTAATCCCACTGCGTTTGACTGCCATTTCCTCGATGTGTAATAATTCTTCCTCTTCCATCCCTCTCTCCTTCCTTCCTTCCCTCCCGCCCCCTCGTTCCCTCTGTGTTCACTTGTTTCTTCCTCCCTTCAGTGGCCCCATTCTGCTTGTTCTTAGTCTGGACGCGTGGTCCTCTTAAGGTCCTGCCTCCTCTCGCCGCACTCACACCTCCAGCCATGAGGACCTCAGCTGCTTCCTCGGGCCCTTTCTTATCTCAGAGCCCTTCTGCCTAGAATTCTCTCTGCTCACTTGTTCTTCCTCTGGTGTGGCTGCCTCCCTTTCTGCTTTAGGCCTCAGCATAGATGTCACCTCCCACCAAGGCCTCTGATGACTTAGGAATAATTCTTTTTCCACCCATGGCACTGAGAGATGGCAGCCTCTTACAGAGTCCCCAGCTGGTGGGCAGAGTTTTCATGCCTGGTGCACAGGCAGGACAGACCTCCCTGACTCAGAGTGTCAGCCAAGGAAGCTCATCTCTGGTTTACCAAGTCTGGGGCCTGTGGCCTTTAGCACCTGCCAGCTGGTGGTAAAACCCACAGTGGTGAACACCAAGGCCAAGGTCCCCAGAGGGTTTTAGCTCCAGTCCTGCTCTTTATTATCCTCCGGGGGTGCCTGTCTTCGAGACTGAGTTCTATGTTTCCTTTTTTTCCCTTTACTAGAGACTTAATTTTTTTTAGAGCAGTTTTATGTTCACAGAAAAATTAAGATGAAATTACAGAGATTTCCCAGTATATTTTCATATTTTCTCCCCTACACATGCACAGCCTCCCCCACTATCAACATTCCCCACTAGAGAGTACATTTGTCACAACTGATGAACCTACGTTGACATGCCGCGAAGTCTATAGTTTACGTACAGGGTTCACTCTTGGTGTTGTACCTTCTGTGGGCTTGAACAAGTGTGTAATGACATGTATCCATCATTGTAGTGTCCTGCAGAGTAGTTTCACTGCCCTAAAATCCTCTGTGCTCCACTTGTTCATCTCTCCCCCATCCCCCAATCCCTGACAACTCCTGATCATTTTACTGGTCTCCGTAGTCTTCCCTTTTCCAGAATGTCATATAGTTGGAATCGTATAGTATGTGGCCTTTTTCAGATTGGCCTCTTTCACTTATAATACACATTTAAGGTTCCTCCATGTCTTTTCATGGCTCAATAGCTCCTATCTTTTTAATGCTGAATAATATTCCATTGTCTGGATGTATCAAAGCTTATTTATCCATTTATCTACTGACGGACACCTTGGTCGCTTCTAAATTTTGACAATTATGAGTACAGCTGCTATAAACAGCTGTGGGCAGGTTTTTGTGTGGACGTAGTATTCAACTTCTTTGAGTAAATTCCAAAGTGCATGACTACTAGATAGTAAGGTAATAGTAGTTAACCTTACAAAACCTCTGAGTTTTGTAAGAAACTGCTAAAATGTCTTTTAAAGTGGCTATACCATTTTACATCCTACCAACAATTAATCAGAGTTCCTATTGCTCTACATCCTTGCTAGCTATCATCATGTTACAGATTTTGGCCATTCTGAAAGGTGTATAGTGATATCTCATTGTTTTAATTTGCATTTTCTGATCGTACATGATATGGAGCACCTTTTCATGTGCTTATGTGACATCTATAGATCTACTTTGGTGAGGTGTTTGCTAAAGTCTTTCACTCATTTTTTAATCAGTTGTTTATTTTCTCATTGTTCAGCTTTGAGAGTTCTTTGTATATTTTGGATAACAGTCCTTTATCAGATATGTCTTTTGCAAGTATTATCTCCCACTCTATGGCAGAAGTTTTTAATTTTAATGAAACTCAGGTTATCAATTATTTCTTTCATGAATCATGACTTTGGTGTTATATCTAAAAAGTCATTGTCATTCCCAAGGTTATTTAGATTTTCTCCTATTATTTTCTAGCAGTTTTATACTTTCGCATTTTATACTTAACATCTGTGATCTATTTTGAATTAATATTTATGAAGGGTGAAAGGTCTTTGTCTATTATTCCAGCATTATTTGTTGAAAAGATTGTCTTTGCTCCATTATTTTGCCTTTGCTCCTTTGTCAAAGATCAATTGACTGTATTTATGTGGGTCTATTTCTGGGCTCTCTATTCTGTTCTGTTGATCTATTTGTCTCTTCTTTCACCAATACCAAAGTGTCTTGATTACTGTAGCTTTATAGTAAGACTTGAAGTTGGATAGTGTCAGTTCTCCAACTTTGTTCTTCTCTCATCAATATTGTATTGTCTATTCTGTGTCTTTTGACTCTCCATATAAACTTTAGAATCAGTTTGTCAATATCCAGAAAGTAATTTCCTAGGATTTTGATTGGGATTGCATTGAGTCTATAGGCTGAGTTGGGAAGAACCGACATCTTTATAATATTGAGTCTTCCTATCCATGAAGATGGAATAAAAAACATTAGGTTTTCATTTCATTTATTACATTTTTGTAGTTTTCCTCATATAGATCTTGTACATATTTTGTTGGCTTTAAACCTAAGTGGTTTTTTTAGGTGCTAATGTAAATGGTATCACATTTTTAATTTTAAATTCCAGGCCAGGTGCAGTGGCTCAAACCTATTATCCTAGCACTTTGGGAGGCCAAGGTGGAAGAATTGCTTGAGCCCAGTAGTTTGAGACCAGCCTGAGCAACATAGCAAGACCCTATCTCTACAAAAAATTTAAAAGTTAACCAGGCTTGGTGGTGTACACCTCTAGTCCCGGCTAGCTGGAAGGCTGAAACAAGAAGATTGTTGGAGCCCAGGAGTTTAAGGTTGTAGTGAGCTATGATGATGCCAGTGCACTCTAGCCTGGGCAACAGTGAGACTCTGTCTCTGGAAAAAAAAAAAATTCCACTGTTTATTGCTGTTATGTAGGAAAGTGATTGACTTTTGTATTTTAACATTGCATCCTGCAGCCTTACTATATCACTTATTAGTTCCAGGAGATTCTTTTAAATTTCCTACATAGACTGTCATGTCATCTGTGAACAAAGATAGCTTTATGTCTTATTTCTCTACACCTTTTATTTCCTTTTCCTGTTATTACATTAGCTAAAACTTCCAGTACAGTATTGGAAAGGAGTGATGAGAGGGGACATTCCTTGCCTTGTTCCTGACATGTTTCCTTTATATTTTGGTTCTATGCTACCCAGAACTTCAATGTCTTTGAACAAAAGGGGGACTTTTCATATCACTGCTGCTAGCCATATTGACCTGAAATCACATTATCTTTATAAAACATATCTGATCATTTCCTTTTTCATAAAAACTCTCATAATTCTCTCCTACCAACAGAATAAGGTGCAAACTCCTTAGCTTAGAACACAAAACCTGTCACAGCTGGTCCCAAATTTTCTGCTTTCTTAGTCCATTTGTGCTGCTATAACAGAATAACACCCACTGGGTAATTTATAAGGAACATAAATTTATTTCTCACAGTTCTGGAGGCTGTGAAGTCCAAGATCAAGACACCAGTAGGTTCATTGTCAGGTGAGGGTCTAGTCTCTGCTACCAAGATGGCGCCTTGAATGCTGCATCCTCCAGAGGAGAGGAATGCTGTGCCTCACATGGCAGAATAGCAGAAGAGAGTGAACCCCCTGCTGCAAGCTCTTTATATACCAGCATTAATCCATTCCTGAAGGCAGAGCCCTTATGACCTCAACACCTCCCATTAGGCTCACCTCCCAACACTGTTGCATTGGGAATTAAGTTTCCAACACATGAATTTGGGGGGTTACATTCAGACCATAGCATCTCTCCACTGTTATCTCTTAGCATCCTTGGTTGCAAATTCCACCGGTAACATCAACCCCTGGGCTAGGCCCTGAATTTGCAACACCTTTCCACCCCTTCATGTGTTCGTTCATGCTGTTCTCTTTACTGGGAGTCGTTTTGCTTTCTCTCTACCTTTCAAATTGCCTCTAATCCTTCAAGATGCAGACGAAATGTTACCTATGCCATGAAGCCCTCCCTATGTACTACAGATGAAATTAGTATTTCCACAGGGCTCCATAGCACTTTCTATGATAATGATAGCTAAGAATAGACAACAAGTTACTGTATGCCGGACATTGTTCCAAGCGTACTTTTTAACTCATTTACTCCTCACAGAAACTCTTGAGCTGCTCTTATTGGTCCCCTATTTTTCCATTGAGAAAACAAGGCAAAGAGAGTTTACATGTTGTTGGGGATCATGTTGCCAGAAAACAGTGGAGATAGGATTGGAACCCAGGGTGTCTGACTACAAAGCCCAGGCTCCAAACATTAAATGGCCTTCAGAGATTCCTCTGTCATGTTGTAGCCAGTAACATGTTGTTTGGGAATTTAGTTCTCCTTTTGACGGTGAGTCTTTGACAGTGGGGTTGTATTGTATTTATCTTGGGGTCTCTGGCTGCCCCAGCACTGGGCTTTGCCCAGAAGAGATTGTGACCAAGTGAATGGAGGACTGACATTCAACTGCCGTAATACTGTTCTCTTTTTGCCACCCCTGATCTTAATCCCATTTGTGTGTTGCCTTGATCTTGCATGGAATACTGCCAGCTTTGTTTCTGACCTTTTATTTGTGTGTGTGTTTGCATATTTTTGTTTCTTCTGTTAATCCCATCATGTTTTCCTGTGAATCTTCAAGTTGTTTCCTAGCTTAGTAACCTAAATGGTTTTGCCTTATTTCTATTAATTTTAACCTTATTTATATTCTTTATGTTATCAGTCCTATTCACGGGGCTTCTTGTAATTAAAATATCACCTTGATTCACTCTTTGTATCTTCCCACTGCAAGCCAAATATATTCAGTATCCATTCTTTTTCTTTAAATTTCATGTGTTCCCAAAGATAATTGCTGTCATTAAAATCATAAGGTCAAAATATTCTTTTACTTGAAATTCACAATATTGATACTTCATTGTAAATAGATTTTATTCATACAGCTATGTTACAATGTAAGAGTTTTATCTAGTCTTTTTATATAAATTATAAAAAAAGTAATTCATATGTTACTCCTCTGGCCTTTCCCCCATTCTCTCAGCCAGTCTAACTCCCTGGATTGTATGGTTACTGAATCTTGTTGCTGTTCCTGGGATTCAAGGGGAAAACTCGACATCTACAATCTCAGTTTCAATTTAATTTTGTATTAGTTCTATTACTAATGACTAATTATGCATTGTTTCTTCTCCATTTTGACTTAATGTGGATGCCTCAAAGAAGCATTTTTTAATTCTTGCAATTTTTCCTGATATGAAATAGAAAAGAACCATTCCCTCAGTTAGAGTTTTTAAAATTTTTTCTCTCAGGATAAAAAAAAGACCCTCCCAAATGTTGTGCCTTCTGGTTCTCAGTTCATCTTTCAGTATATGCATGGGTTTGCCTGGTGCACTGGTTGTCACCATCTTTGGGCTATGTGCTGGGAGGAGACAGGTAGGGCAGTTGTTACTCTAGAAGGCCTTCTACATCTGTTTTATGATGAGCGTGTGACTATCCATTGTGTAAACAGAAAGCTTACTCAGCTTCAAGTCGAGGACTTGGGGAAGGGAGAGGGCAGTAGAGACGGAGAGGGCAGTAGAGACACCACTGGTTAGAAAGCTCAGATGAAAGTCCAGGGAATTGTTGGCAAGTCCTTGATTCTTCTGAGCCTCTGCTTTTTAAGTGGGAGAAACAATACCTATCTCAAAGTTTTGTCGTGAGTTGAAAGACTTGTCTTTACAAATGACTTACAGTTACCACCTTCTACTTAGTAGTAGTTGCTGCTGTTATTATTTATTTGTAAACTTTTTGATGAATAACATACCTACAGAAAATCACAAGTGACAGCATGATGAATGTTCATAAACTAAGTACACCTGTGCAACCAGCACCTGGCTCAACAGAGCGTTGCAGCACCCCAAAATCCCCCTCATATCACTTAATATTTATTCATGCAGATTAGTTCCTTTATTTTAGCTGCTGAATAGTGTTCTATTACATGATTATAACATAGATTGCTTATCCATTTCCTCTCCTGAGGGGCATTAGGCGGGTTTTTGCTGCTTTTTCTTTTGTTTTCTTTTCCTTTTTTTCTTTTTCCTTTTCTTTTCTTTTCCCCACTCCCTTCCTTTCTTCCTTTCTTCTTTTTTTTTCCCCCCTATTACAAGAAAACTGTAATCCTGTAACACATTTTATATCAGGTGGTGGCTAGTGAAGAAAGCAGAAGCATTCTGAGTATTCTAGTCAAGAGGAGACTGAATACAGGGAATTGAAAGGATGAAGGAAGTGAAAATCAGGAGCTTCTGCAAGTGTTCAAGGAGTCAGGACTTGCAGGGATCACAGCAAACCACCAAGAAATATTCTCAGCTGCCTGTGCCACTGAATTCTCAGGAGGAGGCCTAGAAGCCACGAGCAAACCTCACATCGCAGTCCACTAATTCCCAGGCAACTGCCTGTGTGGTCCCCAGTGAGTAACAGCTTCTCTTTGCCTGTCTTCCAAGTGTCATGTGATTGACCCCACTAGCAAAATCTAATCTGGAGCCTGCTGGCAGGGGAGTCTGGGAATTGTAGTTTTCGGGGTTCTTGCATACAGGCAGGAGTGTGGAACGGTGGGAATAGTCCTGAGTATCAAGAGGTAATTAATACTCAGTGCGCATGTACCACAGCCCTTTCCCATAGACAGCACATGCCCTGGAGGAGTCTGAATAATGTTGGTCAGCACCTGGTGCGTGCTTTATAATGTTGCCTCAGCCATAGAATTCAGTCCAGTTACTTGAGTCTCCCTGAACCCTTCCCAGTGCGAGCCCACCAGTCACTAATACCACCATAAAGCCAGAAAGGGCTCTTTGAGGAGTGGAAGCCAGTTGAAGATGACAGGAGCCTAGGAGGGAAGAAGTAGAACCCAAAGAGTGAGAGCAGAGGCTTTGAAGCCAGACTGTGAAGGCTCAAATCCCAGCTCCTTTGCTTTCCAATTGTTGCAAGTCACTTAACCTCTGTCTCAAGTTCCTCATCTGTTAAATGGAGATAATAATAGTAAATTCAGTATCCACTAGTTGCATGATTATAAATGAATTAATACACAAAAAGTGCCCGTTACGTAATAAATCTTAAACAAACTTAGCTGTCGCCATCGTTGTCATCATCATCCCTATAATATCACATGACAGAGACCTTACCAGGTCTTACACCAAAATAAGGTTGATCTAATAAGAAGATGCAGGGTTAGGGTGCTGTCTCTAGTGTTAGACAGACTCTCTCCCTTCCTTGGGCTTCCCCTCTCTAGTCCTGAGCTCTAAGTTCCCTCTATACAACGAGGACAGGTTGGATGAATATGCCCCAAGATGCCTTCTGCTCTGTCTGCCAGGGATTCCATAGCCACCTTCAACCTGAATTTCCATGGGATCCTCTAAGATACTGCCCAGGCTTTTATTGTGTGAAAGGTCACCTCTATTTTGGCAACTCTGTTTCTGTCAGCATGAAATGTTTGTGTTCAGGCAGCCAAATTGTATTCAACTCACCTTGTATTTTGTGAATATTTTCAACAATGCTAAATTTCTGAGGGAATTTTATGACAGTGCTTATGATTATTTTCAGTAGGTGTTGGGTCCAGGTGATTATAAAATCTAACGGAGAATTCAGAATCGCCCTTGGGGATTTAATCATTTATTCCAGTCATTTTATTGCACTGTGTCTTGTCCTGCCAAACTCAGTAAGTAGTAGCTGTAATTTAAAAATGTTCAGTGCACTCAATTGACAGTGTGTTATTCCAAAATTAGGAACATTTTAAGTGTGTGGTTTATAATTTCCATAACAACAGCAACAACAAAACAAAACAATTCAAATAGGTTAACTAAAAATTTTTAAATGTACAAGAGATGCAGCTAATAGAAGAATAGAGAAAGGCAGAGAGCTTGGGAGTTGCCAGCTGCCTCTGCTGCTCCCCCGCAGTGCTCTGTCGCGGAGCCCTCCACTGCCACAGTGTGCCCCGTGCCGTGGACCCCGACAGTCAGATGGGCGCCCTGCTAGGGGTGCCTGCTCCATTCGGAACTGGAACAAAGTGAGGCCCAAAGGTTCAGCACCTTTGACCTTCACATTTCAAGACTAGGTTGGAAACCTTGGCCATTCCAACAATCACTGCAAGAAGGATTTCATCCCTGAATAAACACAGCCACTGGGCGGGTCCCTGAGTAGGTTTGGCAGGTCTTTCCCTTGAGTACTGAGTGCTCACACATTGGGGGGTTATGACAGTTGAAGTTCCTCAAAATATTCTTGGGTCATGTGTTATTTATTAATTATATTATCAGCCAATAACAAACACTCCAAGTCAAATTGGTTTAAACAGTGAGCACATGAATTGTATCTCGTAGAAACATCCAGAGGTACAGAAGGTTCCAAGGTCCTTCCTTGCTTCTCTTTCTCCGATTTCCCTCCTGAGCTGCTTTCTCAGCCTGCAGCAGGATGTTTTCATCAAGTCCGCCCTTCTTTTCTTACCCAGATGTGACCCCGACAGGTTCTCCAAGACCTGCCCAGATCTCAGAGAAGGGAATCTTTCCCAGAAGCCCTCAGCACACTTCCTCTAGAGTGTCGCTGGCCAGATTAGGGTTTGTGCCTTCACTGAGAATCGGTTTACCACGATTACCTCGGAGGAAGTGGGGAGGCAGCTCACCTTTCCTGGGGTGAGCCATATGAGGGAGGAGTTCTGCAGGGAAGGGAAAAAGAGAGATGACTTATGTCTACTACCTGTTGTATCTGATATTATTTTCTGTTTGTGAAATGACTCAGTTTAGGCTTCCCACCAAACCTATATACAGAGGGTAATAACCAGACTCAAACTGTGTTTTGTATAATTTCATCCTCATCAAAGAAATCACTGTTCTTTTCAGCTCTTTTCATACCCACCTCAGATTCAAGCAACCTGAAAGTGACTCCAAAGACATTTAACCCAATTAGATTATATCTACACAGGCTCATGGGATCAAGACCCAAAAGAAGTTTCAGCCTAGTTTAAGAAAACAGGCCATGCATGCCCTGTCCTCAAATGTCCGCCTGTGTAACTCTGACAAATAACAAGGTTCACTGGACTAAACGTCTATGAGCAAACCTGACTTCGGCCTCGGTGCAACTTTCCAGAATGACTCTCGTTTGTATATTTAGACTCTGACAAATGTTAATATCATCCTAAAAGGGTGTTCGTACTGTGAGTATTTGGTTTAGAGAAAAACTCAGCTTCTCTGACTGGAAATCAACGCTCTGTCTGAAGAGTGCTCAAACCCCCAGAGAGATTTAATGTCTCAGGGGCGAAAGGATCTAGAATGTGCCCTCCATCAGTCATAACTGTGTCCTGTCCTTTGCAGAGCAAAGTTACACAACCGAATTTCACCCCGTGGGGCCCTCATTTGGTCTTCTTTTGTTTCTGAATTTTGGACTTAGAAAAATCAATATAAAGGTAAGCATCATATTCCATTCACAGGCGAATCCATATCCCAGGGGCAGAAAACAGAGTAGTCTTGTGGCCCCTGGGAAGTGCAGTTGAGTGAAGATGACAGACGCCCCTTGGAGGGTGGTTGGCCTCTGCCTTCTGGACAACTGTCACTTCTAGGTCTTGTGACGGGATTGACAGCAAGAGGCAGGGAGAGATGGTGCGTGGAGAGAGGAGGCTCTGAGTGTGGGAAGGACTAGGAGGAAGGTACTCTGTGGTTTTGGCCGGAAGCCATGCCCCGGATCTCTATTTCTTTGCCACTACTAACTGTAAGCCCGGGGCCATCTGTCTTCACTCAGCCCCAGCCTCCCTTTTTCCTTAGCCGTGGCCGTGGCTGCAGCCTTGGGTGTTGCCTGGACCCTGGCAAGGCTTTTCTCCCTACCTTTACATGTGCCCTGGCTTTTCCTTCTGAAGGCTTGGTTGTTCCTGGACAGGCCTTGGGGCTGCATCCGTAGTGACCCTCTGCTCGTTGTCCCCCACTCAGCCTTCCAGCTGCTTCCACTCCCTCATCTGCTTTCCTTCATGGCTTACAGTGGGCTCACAGCCTCTCAGTCCTGGGCCAGGCAGATCTAAAAATGCAACCTCATGCAGCAACCAGATTAACTTAGTGCCAAATCCAGGCTCTGGAACGTCACACTCTGTCTCTCTGAGCCCCACTCACCGCCTCTGAAAATCAGAGATCAAAATAATGCCTATCTCAGAGGGTTATTACAAGGATTCAAGAAAGTAATGTATAAGAGACCTTCACAAACCCTAAGGCACTGTAATTATCTTAAAGGAAATTGTTATATATCGATCTCCGAAGATACAAAGAGCCCCTCATTCAGCCTGGCCTATCAGCATGTCCATCAAAATGAGGTTCCAGAAAAGATATTCTTTCCTTAAATATTGATGAAAACTTTGAGACAACCTCTGGTTCAAATTTCAATTGAATAAAAAGAATATAAAATGAACAGTCTCCCATCCAATCCTGCTTTCTAGCTACCAAATTCTCCTCCCTGGAAGCAACCTTTATTATTATTTTTTTGTGTATCACCCTGGAGGTGCTTCATGCACATGCAGGAAAGTGTTGGCTATTCGTTCTCCTCCCCCTTGACATGGGTGGCAGCTTCCATACATACTGCACCTTGTTTTCCCTCCCCTTCCCACTCGATTGTTTTATCTTTGCCAATCAGATAGGTGGAAGTGGTATTTTGCTTTTGTTTTAATTTGTGTTTTACTTATTATAAGTGAGATTCAGGACAATTTCCTACCTAAAAGCCCATGTGAACTTACTTTCATGTGAACTGGCTTTTCAGATGTTTTGCCCAGTTTCTTTGAGTTGACTTTATACTTATTGAGTTGCATGAGCTCTTTGCTAGTCAAACAAGCCCTTTGTAATATATGTTACAGCTATTTTTCCCAGTTTACTGTTTACTTTTCGATTCTGTTAATATTACTTGTTTCCATGCAGAGTTTGATTTTATGTAGTCAGATTTCTGTCATGAACTTTGGTAAGAAAGAAGAAAGAGCTGTTCAGCTCTGAAGTTTGATTTTGGTCAATCTGTCTCGAGCTTTTATTCTTTTTCTACCATCTAGTGTTATCCTCTGACTGGGTGAAGGGGGCAGGGACTGGAGCTTTGACCTGAATCTGAGTGGTCCTAGGAAGCAAGGGACAGTCCAGAATTCTGAGTCCTGGGACAAACTGAGAGCACAGATGAGATCTGAAGTGAAGGGTTTTCCTTGGAGGGAAGCTTGAAGGTCCCAGTAATGAGAACATAGGGATTCCTCAGAGCTAGGAAGAAAAAAGTCTTTTGTTAAATTGGAGTTGGATTAAGGGTGCCAAGCCTGTTCCAGACTTGCTGTCCTCGGACGATTTAGGAGAATGAGAGAATTATCCTAGTCAGTGGATTCGAACCTGCACAGTTGAGGTCAGCCTTTGTGGCAGAGTCTGATATTCAGAGACACATAGACATACCTTCTCTAGCTCATTTTCTCTTCTGAGATGCCAAGTCCTGCCCTTGGGTGTCAGATCAGCAGTAGTCCCATCTGTCACATATTCCGTCATCGTGGAATCATGGAATCAGGAGCTAGGAAAGGGGTTGACGCTTGATCCTTTCTGCACTGATGTCCCATTCTGTGCTGATGTCCCTTCTTTAATATAATCGTAGGCAAAGCCCATGCCCAGTGAGGACAGCTTATTAACCACCTGCTCTGCATGGAGGTCCGATGGCAGCAGCAGCTGGGTCAATCTTGGAGGGGATGACAAAGTGGCACATTTCTTGAGCAAGTGGTGTCACCTTGGGCCCTTCAAATGTTAGGAAAGATTCTGAGCAAGTTCACCAGCAGCTGGGCTGTTTTCTTTTGAGCACTCAGACATCTGATGGATATTCCAACTTGTCAGGACTAGTAGCCGGAAAGTTTGCTCTGAATGCCATTACTGATTTTTCCCCACCCCTATCTCCCCACCCTTTGGCCATTCTCTTAAAGCCAGATTCTAATCTTCCTTTGAAAAGGGCATTTCTCAAAAGAAATGTTTTCTCTCTCTGCTAGACACTCCTGCAGCAAGTGAGGATGAACAGCAGCTTTGATCTTGTAGGCATTCTTTTTAAGTTTGATCTTTTGATCTAATGTTTTGTTTCTATGTACTTAATGGTTTGCCTCAAAATCGCCTAAATACTAGGTCAAATAAGACAAATACTTTCAAAAGCAAAACCCATACCAATGCTTTATTGTTATCCCTAACAAAGTGCTATCAAATTGTTCTTTGCAACCAGCAAATTGTTTCTAAGTTGGCAGAAGGTGACGAGAACTTCTCAGTCTCTGTGACCATGGATCACTGACCTAGATGATCGCCAAAGCCCAAGTAGCAAATTACACATCTGTAACTCTGCTTTGTCACTGTCCTAACATTCTTTATGGGAAGTAATAGATAATTTACTTCTTCTAGGGCATTTGCCAAGCACCCCGGGCTGTGCAAGATTGCCTTTGTCTTTCCCATGAGGGTTATGGGACAACCTACTTCACTCTACCTTAGCCTCACTGGAACATGAGCCTCTGAGCCAGTTTAGTGTGCAGGGCAGGTCACAGATGTCTCAGGCAGTCCCACACAGAATTATTAGTGTACAGAGCACTGAATCCAGGGTTATCAGAGTTGAATAACGGTGCTGGAGGCATCTTTTCTCATAACCCTTCATCTTCCACCATGTAAGTAGAAGTCCTAGGCACATGAGTCCATGAGGTACAAGACTCTGAGAAATGCCAACACATTGGAGCAATATAAAATTGGAACACAGCTCCACAGGATTTAATTGACTGCATTTGGTGTTTGGGGTATTAGAAGTCTAAGTGAACCAGTGAATCAAGCCCACCGAAATTTTATTCTGGTTCAATGTAGTTATAGCCGTGTATTCTAGGCCAAGACCTACAATAATTTGACTATATCTTTGCCAAAATATCCTTATGAATAATTAATTTAAGATTCTGCGGTTGCCACTCATCTCTAAATCCATGAGTCAGTCCCTAGGCCTCTTTCAAAAGTTAATTAATCTACATTTTTATGAAGGAAAACATTACCACTGCAATAGAACTGATGTGTGTATCAGAGCCAGTTTAGTGGGCAGTGCAGAGCACAAACATCTCAGGCATTCCCACAGAATTATTAGTGGTCAGTTATTAGTGGCTCTCTGTGTTGCTGTGAAACCTTAAGATATACTGCAGACTAATGTATGTGTACAAAAAATGGAAAACTGGAAACATCCCAGGTATCCAACAATAAAGGAATGGTTAGATAAATTTTGGACATGTATGCATTACAAATGAATACATGAGGATGTCTGCTTCCGGTCAAGACAGAGTATCAGGACCCAAATTTCCCTCCTGCCTGAAATAGCCAAAAAAGAAAAAGAAAAGAAAAGAAAAGAATACACAAAACAATGATTTTCAAGACACTGGACATCAGGCAGTGAAAGACAGTGACCCCTTAGAGATGGTACACAAAAGAGATGAATTCTAGGAGTGGCCTGGCTTACTGCTTTGGGAGTTTGCAGGCCACAGCATATGGAAGGTGTCTTAGTCTGTTTTGCATTGCTATGAAAGAATACCCGGGACTGGGTAATTTATAAAGAAAAGAGATTTATTGCATTTATGGGTTTGCAGGTTGAATAGTTCAAAGGCGTGGCCCTGGCTTCTGGCAAGGGCTTTTGTGCTGCATCACAACATGGCAGGAAAGGTCAAAGGGGAAGTGGACACATGTGAAGAGAAACCTGAGAGACGTCTTGGCTTTATAACAACCCACTCTCTCAGAACCAATCCATTCCCACAAAAACGAGAGTCTCTCGAGAGCAAGAATTCGCTATGTTAAGAACAGCGCCAGTCCATTTATGTGGGGTCTGCCCCATGACCCAGACACCTCCCACTAGGCCTCACCTCCCAACCCTGCCACAGTGGGGACCAAATTTCAACACTCCTGTTGATGGGAACAAGAAAACCATATCCAAACCATAGCAGAAGAGGAACTGAGGCAGGGCCCAGCAACGTTCTGAGTTGAGAAGACAGAGCTGAGAGTCCAAGAAAGACCACAGCAGGTAAAGTTCATAGGATGCTGTACCGGAGAGAAACCCTGGAGATCTGCAGATGGTTTCCCTAGGGTATTCAGCACTGCTGATCAGCACCTGTGTGTGAGCTCAGGGCAAGAGCCACCCAAATGGATTAAAGGGAACAATGCCCAATGCTAGCACAGGGCCAGGAATGATGCCCGTTTCCACCAGGCAAACTGGAAAACCTTATAGTTCATGGGGCATGGATAGAATCCGCAGAAGGACGTTGCCTTAGTAGTGGGGCAACATCCCTGCCGAGCAATTAGCCCTAGACTGAGCATTGCTTCCACCCTGCCGAGCAAATCAGAGAAGGAAAATCTCAAAGGATCAAAATGTTTCCAATAATTCAACTGCATCCCTGAATAAAGATCAAGAATATTCTTAGAAATACAAAAATATCAAGTACCCAACAAGGTAAATTTTATAACGTCTGTCATCAAGGATTACGAGGCATGCAAAGAAGCAGAAAAACACAATCAGAACCAATCCAGAACTGACACAGATGTTAGAATGGGAAACGAGGATGTGAAAAGTTGTTACAGCTGTACTCTGTATGTTCGAAAAGTTTAGCGGAGACATGGAAGATATTTTTTAAAAGACCTAAGGAGAACTTTTAGAGATGAAAACTATAAAGTCTGAGATGAAAAATACAGGGGATGTGATTTATAGCAGATTAGATATTGCAGAAGGAAAATTAGTGAGTTTGAATACATAGTGATAGAAGGTGTTCACAATGAAACACAGAAAGAATTCTTTTAAAAAGTAAAGATAGGCTGGGTGCAGTGGCTCATGCCTGTAATCCCTGCACTTTGGGAGGCTGAGGCAGGAGGATCACTTGAGGCCAGAAGTTCAAGACATGCCTGAGCAACCTAGTGAGATCCTGTCTCTACAAAGAACAGAAATAATTAGCCAGGTGTAATCACACACACTTGTAGTCCCAGTTACTTGGTAGGCTGAGGCAGTAAGATGGCTTGAGCCCAGGAATTTGAGGTTGCAGTGAGCTATAATGACACCACTGTACTCTAGCCTGGGTAACAGAGTGAGACCCTATCTCAAAAAAAGAAAAAAATTATTAGATAATTTCACATGGCATAATATGTGTGTAATTGTAGTCCCTGAATAAAGGGAGCCAGGGGAGAGCAGCAAAAATATTTGAAAAAAATAATGCTTAAAATTTTTCTAAATGTGATGAAAACTACAAACTCACAGATCTAATGTACTCAATGGACCCTGATCTCAAGAAATATGAGGAAAGCTACACCAAGGCATATCACAATCAAATTGCTCAAAACCAGTGATAAAAAGGAAAAAGAAGTGTAACATACAGAGGAACAAAAGATGATGCCACAGTCTTATAAACAATGCAAATGAGAATACAGTGAAGCCACATCTTTATTGAAAGGAAAAAATTGTCAGCCTAGGCTTCTATTACATATCGAACAAAAAAACATCTTTCAAAATTAAAGGCAACAAAAGCAGTTTTCGGATACACAAAAGCTGAAAGAATTCATTACCAGAAGACCAGCACTACAAGAAGCCCTTCAGGCAGAAGGAAAATGATACCAAATTGAAATCTGGGTGTACACAAAGGAATGAAAAACATCAGAAATGATAACTGCACTGCCCCAGTGCTCTCAAATGAACTAAATGAACTATGAGAGTTCAGAGTAGCCTTACTTGTAACAGCCCAAATCTAGAAACAACCCAAATGTCAATCAACAGGTGATCAGATAACAAGCTGTGGTATGTCCACACAATGAAGTATTACTCAGCAGTAAAAGGAATGAATGTCGATACATGCTACAACATGGATGAATCTCAAAATCATTGTTCTGTGAAAGAAGCCAAAGAAGAGTATATACTGTATGGTTCCATTTATACAAAATTTTAGGAAATGCAAAGTAGCATATAGTGACAGAA
Organism: Avahi laniger; assembly: GCA_963575035.1. Classification (NCBI taxonomy): domain Eukaryota; kingdom Metazoa; phylum Chordata; class Mammalia; order Primates; family Indriidae; genus Avahi; species Avahi laniger. The sequence goes on along the minus strand of CAUYSK010068366.1, from coordinate 42,410 downwards.
AGCAGATCAGCCTGGAAGTGGGGGTGGGTATGAGAGGAAGGAGGGACTGCAGAAGGGCACAGGGAAACCTTTGGAGATGATGGATGTATTCACCATCTTGACGTGGTGTTGGTTTCACAATTACATACATATGTCCAAACTTAGCAAATGGTACAGCTTGTATTTGCATACTTTATTATATGTTAATTAAATCTCAATAAAGCTGTTAAAAATTAATGTATGAAGACAGAGTGGAATGTGGGAAAGACATAAGAAAAGGACACAGAAAAATACAGAATATACAATTTTATAAACCTGTAACCTAAAACAGCAGCTCAAAGTACTTAAAAATTACACACACACACACACACACACACACACACACACAAACACGTGTATATAAGCCCTGTAACAGCTAAGTAAAAATCTACTTACAACATAGATGGTATATCTATCAAGAAATAATTTAGAAAGCTAGTTATGTTTAGAAAAAAGTTATTGCAATAATTTTACCAGTTGTTTTAATAATATAAATATGAATAAATAGCAGATAAAAAATGTGCTGTATTCTCAGACTTTGCCATTTTATGGGATTCGAATTTTAATTACTGTATTTAAGGTTTTTAATGATTGCCTTAGAAACTTAATCTTTCTGTGCCACAATCTCTCCTTATATATAAAATGAGGACTTTAATAGTGTTTAACTCCTAGAAGCTTAAATGAGCTAATTCATTTCTAAATGCTTGGAACAGTACCTGGCATACAGTAAGCACTCAATACATGTTAGCTTTTACCGTTACCAGCTACTAACGGAATGTTGCCTCCAGGACTGCCTTGGATCCAGAAAGTCGAACTTTTAAATGCTCATTCCTCTCCTATGTCTGTGTACTCAGAGAAAAGCAATAAAAATTGAAAAAGGGATAGGGAAAAAAGGGGAAGGGCTTGTTTCTTTGTTTTTCCTTCCTGAGTCCAAGGAAACAAGACCCCACAGATGTGCAGAGCAATTCTTTGAGTCCCATGGGGAGAGGCGTGGGTATGGTGGACGTGGAGCCAGTCAGGGCTCGCTTCAAGGTCACAGACCTCGGCTGGGTTGGAAATGATGGATGAAGCAAGTAGCTGGCCTGCACGTCCAGTCCCGCTCTCAGGCGCGCTCCCAGGTAGGGGTTTGTGTCCTCCCCCACCTGATTGGGCCTTGCCACCACCTCTTTCCTCTGGACTCCGGACCCCCTGTTTGAGCAGGTAGTTTTCTTTTTGTTTAACAGATCATTGTTTCTCTGAGTGATCTCTTGGCCTCCAATCTTAGCTAACAACCTTGCCTCTCCTTATCTTAGGCTGTTTACAGCGATGTGTGTGGGTGCTTGTGTTGTGTGTGTGTATGTATTCTAATGTATGCATGTATATTCCAACTAATAGAGAAAACAGTCCACTTTATCATTTTCACATGTAACAGTTCATACTGATAAGTTGTTTTTTTCTCATTCCACCTTTAAGCTAGAGGTAGAGTCATCACAAAGTGTTAAGGGTGGAAGGGAGATGAGCCTCCAAGGAGTTAAGGGTTCTCCCTGGCACCTTCCAACTGCAGTCATGTACAGTGCTTTACTGTCTGCTTCTCTTTATTAAGTAATTTAACTTTACAAGAAACTGTAAAACCAAAAGGTGATAATTTGGATAACTTTCAGAGACATGGAGATTGTACTACTTAAAAGAATTCTATGACTTTGGGAGATCGAGGTGGGAGGATCACTTGAGGCCAGGAATTCAAGACCAACCTGGGCAATAGCAAGACCCCATCTCTACCAAAAAAAAAAAAAAAAATACCCTGAAGCTCATTCTCTTATGTAGATAATCTGCATAATAATTTGTTTTTCATAAATTTGCATCTTTGCACAATGCAGTTAATTAAAACAGAATCCTTATGATCTTAACTCATGTTTCATTACCATGAACCAGAGCATCTTAACATGAGGTGAAATGGATTGTAGCCTTGTAATATCCCTCAATTACAGCAGCCATTGGATAATGCGGCATTCTCCCACCTCATCCAGACATTGGAACACGGTGCATTTGCGCAGGACTATCAAGTCCTAGAGCTCGTTTATCTATCTAAGCCACAGCTCTGCTTATAGGATTTTCTGTAAAAGGACATGTTGAGTGACATGTCAGATTCCTACAGTCTGGGACCTTTATTCCTTTCACGGATTTGCATTGAAATTAGTAGTAAAGCTAATGGAAGTAGATGGAATTATTCATTTCCCGGAGATACCTGTGAGTGATTATGCCCTAAATACAAAACAAAGAAGTCCTTCTCATCACACATTTTTTTTTCCAGAATCCTGTGTTCTAAAACTCATATAGAACTAATTTCAGATGTGCGTGATAAAGCTTGCTTTAAATTCTCAAGCGGGTCATATGGGAAAAAGAACTACCTGGTGGCAGTGGGTCAGGCTGTGCACTGTGTTTCCTGGGTGGGCTGGGTCAGTGTAACCCGTGAGCACTGTGGTCCAGATTGCAGCTGTGTCTGATGTGCTGCTCCTCGGCTGGCCTCGCAGCAGCTGTGTGCAAAGCCTCCACCTGGAGAGCTGAATCTTTACTTTCTGGAGCTATGTGTGGGGATAGTGGAGTGTGGGGACTTCAGGGATTTTCTGCTCGAGCCTCTCTGCCTTGGGCAGCCCGGCAGGACCCTGAAGCACAAGTTCACTCTTGAGTGGGATACAGCCAGTGATGGCCACTGACCCATGTACCACAGAAGGAAGGGTGGTATGTGTTGGAAGAAAGGCTGGTCCAAGACTGAACCTCAGGATAGGGGAAGAGAAGGGGCTGTGTGTTCGGTGGGGTTATAACTTTCTGAAGAAAGACATCCTAGTATATCATGAGAAGGCAACACAATCTGACGGTCTAGCCCAGGGTTTCTCAGCTTCACAGTGGACATCTTTAGTCAGGTAATTCTGTATCGTGGGGATCGTCCTGTGCAGTGCAGGATGGACGGCAGCATTTCTGGCCTCTACCCACTAGAAGCCAGTAGCACCTCCCCTTTCCTCCAACCAAAAATGTCTCCAGACATTGCCAAATGTCTCCTGGAGGTCAAAATCACCCCCCGCTGAGAAACACTAATGTGCAGTAGTAAGCCGTGTCACGAAGCCACCAAGTCAAATGCAGCAACAGCTTGACTCTTTTTTTACAGGCTTTCTTGGTCTCGTAGACATCTCGGCTTGTGCTCCTGAGTTGAAGGACCCTTTGTTTTTTCTCAGTGTCCCTTGATGGTTGAGACTAGGGATTCTAAGTCAGGAAGACCATGGCTGGTTACTTTGCCTTATGAGATGGCGGTTTCCTTATCTGTATGTGGAAGTAGCAGTGAGACTCATGCTGCTCTGAGGTCGATAGGAGTAATGCATGTGAATGACTCTTCTCCAAGGCTGTTGTCAAATTAGGACCTAAGAGTCACGCAGAATTCATAGAGTTAAGGTATTTAGAGCTTCCACCGTTTTATCATCCACCATGTTCACATTTCAGGATAAATGAGTCTGTCTAAGGTAAGTTTTAAAAAGCCTCAATACCCCTCTCCCCATACATTTACTCACACAGGCACCTGGCCACAGCGGGTAGGTGGCGAGAGGGTTACATTCTCTGCTCAAGATGCAGAGGCAGCCCCACCCTGATTCATGCTGCCTTTGCTGCCTGCAAGCTGCCTCCTGAGCAGAGCCCCCAGGGTTTTAAGGGCCCATGGAAGTAAAGGGAGGCTGTTTGGAGGCAGGGTAACAGCAGTTCAGTTAGAAGGAAGAGTAGGAGTTCTCCCTTCTCCCTCTGTTGATATCCTTTTCTCACTCTTGACTTCCTTTCCTAGCTTTGCTCAGTGCAAACCTTCTTGGAATACTTCCGCATTTCAACTGGGGTTCATAAAGCACTTGTAAGCTACCAATACTCTAACTCATCAGAAAATATCTGAAAGGTTTTCTTCTCCAATAATGTTGCTAGACTTCACAGAGTCCTAACTTTGTACTCAAAGCCATTAAGAAACAATGATAAAACTCAGCCTGTTTGTGGCCAACAGCCTGTCCCTGGTGGCTCACCTGGGTTGGTATGGAGTCTCTCTTGGTCTTAGAGCTCTTGGACCTTGACTCTGTGAGGCCCTCTCCTCATGTGTCCCCCTTTGCTCTGCAAAATGTGTGAGCAGAGTCTGCAGCCAGCCTGAGGCTTTTCTAGAGCTTCAGCTTCATCCACTAGAGACTCGGTGAGACCAAAGCTCCGTGTCCCTGTTAAAGTGCCCAGAGTCTCCCAGCAGGAGTGATTGCCACATGGTGGTCACAATTCCTTTGAGTCCAGGATCCCAAACCCTGTCCTGCCACCAGTGCCAGCCTCTGCCCCAGCTGGATCTCTACAAGGGTGAGGGACAGAGGCTGGGGGAGGGTGGTGAACTCAGCCTGTCGTAGCCTTTTATAGAGGAATATCCAGGCTCTTTGATGTTGCCCCTGGAAGCCTCTGAGACTTGCTTCAGTTAATTTTATCTCAAGGCCAGTTTGACACTTGGCCAAGAAGTCATTTCCTTTGCATACAGTTTCTGCTGGGATCTGTGTGGTCCATCACATTTGCCCCAGAACAGGGAACATATGGGTCAGCAGAGCCTGGGAGCTTTCCAAGCACCACCCCCAGCCCCACGACACATGTAGCTCCTTGTCAGCACCCAGTTGTAAACAATGCCTGCTTTGGGGTCTGCGGACTGCTGACCTTTCTCTCTCAACCAGGTGAAAACCTGGAGAACTTCACAAGTACCTTCTCTCCTTCTGGAGCCAGACTTTCTCAAGGGCATGACAAAGAATGTCCTCAAACTGTGGGCCTGTCTGGGGGAGGGGAGGGCAAGGTCTCTCAAAGAGGCTGGCTGCTCATTTTCTGAAAATGGTCATTATTAAAATGTTTCCAAATGGAGTCTGTCCGTATTTGATCAAGTCTCTCAACAAACATAACAGCCAACATGAGAGTTTTCAGCTGTCCAGCAGTCAGTATGAGACCTAAATTTTGATTAATTGGTACCTGACAGCTTTAATCATATAAATAAAATGTGCTTTAATTTTCCTTTTGATTTTATTTTCCTGCTAATTTTGTCAATTTGAAGGAATTGCAGTGGCCCCTAACGTTTCATTAGAGAGTCACAGAAGTAGGTGGCGCAGTTTGGAGGACAGTGCAAGGCCGCAGCAGAAGTGAGTAGACTTAGCTCAGATGGCTCCGCCAGCTCGTTGGAAGTGGCTGCCCAACTATGTTCAGCCTTGTACTGACTCACGTTGAGGAGGGTCTTAAGGTGACAGTGAGTCTCATGGAGGTGGCTGTCTCTGAGTCCTAGGAAGCATGCAGGTCATTCTCAAAGCTGCCACCCCCAGGGTCACACTTTTGCTGGCTATGGCTACCTATGGCCATGGAGCTGCCACCAGCCCTGAAGAGGCCCCTCACCTGCCTTCCTGCCTGAAGGCTTAGTGTCCGGCCCAGACTAAGGAATCCTGGGGTGTTCGCCCCCCCGCTCCATTCTCCAGGCCCAGCCACCTCTCATGTCCCTTAGTCCCCGAGGCCCATTGTCCCTCCTTACAAATCCCAACTTGATGCCTTTGGAGTTCTTTGTGGTGGCTTCTCTAAGAGCCTGTGGCGACCGAATACTAGGTCCCAGCGCTGTGCCATCTCCCAGGTCTCCCTTCCATACTTGTGGATTCCAGGCAGCCAAGGTGTGTTTGCTCAATAGAGCATGTTACTAAGGGCAGAAATGACAGCTGGCCTCATCCACTGACCTTTCCCGCAGTTGTAACATGTGTCTCAGGAGGAGGCTGAAGACTTCACTCATTTAGGTGACAATTTCACCATGTGTTAAAACTTAACGAAAAAATAAAATGCTCGTCTAGTAAGTCTCTTGAAAAGATTGCTAACAATTGTCAATTGGTCGATCTCCCCTCCACTCAGTATGTAATAGTGTTGCCCATTTTCCAGTGTAAGCTCTGTTTCTCCTTTTCTCTGAAGAATACTCGAGTTACTTTATTTCTGATAGAAATCTCAAGGGTTCTGTTTCCACATGTAAAAGATGCAGACTTTTCTCCCATTTTCTCAGAAAGGGAATATTTAGACATTTGTCCCCACAGTGCGTGGCTTGTTTGGCATGCTCACCCCAACAGCCACCTGCCAGCTCACACCTACTCCAAGGTGTCTTCCCGATTGAAGCCTTGGTGGGAGGGCAGGGAGGACGCATCAGGTCAGCGTGGTTGGGGATCTGGTGCCAGCACACGAGCTCCTGGGTGAGGCGCCTGGTCCCCATCGCCTCTCACCGGGACCACTCCTCAGTGACTCCTGACTGGCTCCCTGCTTCCTGCAGCTTCCCAGCCTCTGCCCAGTTCATTCCCACTCAGGCCTTCGTGCTTGCTGCTATTACCCTTTTTTAGAGCACAAGTCCTGCAGATCCTCTCACTGCTGGTTCTCTCATCCTTCTGCCTCAGCTCAAGTGTCAGCTCTCAGGGACACTGTCCTGGTCAACTTTACACCACTGTTCTCTCCCTTTGCTTCATTTTCTTCACGACATCTACTGGCATCTCAAGTTATTTTGTTTACTTTTTAGTTGTCTTTCTCACAGTGGAAGCTCTACCTTGACACCCCCAGGATATACCCCCAGAATCTAAAGAGTCCCGCGCACAGTAGGTGTTCAGTACATCCTGTCTTCTCCACCACAGGGTTATACTAACTGATACTTGTAGGGTCCCTTACAGTTGCCAAAAGAGTTTTGCGTGTGTTTCTCGTCTCACGTGTGATTACGACTTCTTTTCTGCCCTGACTAGACTTGAGGGAGTGAGGACTGGGGGTTACTTTCTTATAACACTGGACACCTCAGACAGGATGTGCCCATACTCTCTGCATATCCCTGCAGTTATGGTCCACATGTATTTTTATATTTTATGTTTTTTACTTTGCATTGTGAGCATTTTCCTGATTGTCCCTATTTATAGTGGCTGAATCACCACAGAGCGGTCTAGTGGCCGACAGCGTCCTCACTTTGTAGAGTGAGGAACTGAGGAAAGAAGGAAGTTGTGGGGCTTATTTGGCTTTGTTGACCCGACATCGTTCTACTTGGCTCCCCTCTGTCCAATGGAAGGTTCAGAGAAAGGGCTGGAGACGGGCACTGTTAGGCCACTTCTCCTACCTACTTCTCCTTTCCCACTTTAGAGCCCCCCATCACACAAGCTCCCCTCACAGCTCAAAATCAGTGACTCCATTGTCAAATAGACACCTCAGTGTGCCCCCCATAGTATTCCTAAAGACCTTCTGGGAATTGTTTGGATCAAGTGTGCATAGTATCTACTCACACAGTTCCTCACTTCTATGACCCAAGTTCTCCCACTCACCGAGATCACACCATGGTTACTACTTTGAATATTTTCTCTCATGAGGAGATGATTCCAGCTGCATCCATGGTTGACATCCTAGCGCCAATGCCTTGGAAATCTCTTCTCTCATGCTTATCTTACTAAGTGCTTGGTTTAGGTCCTCTTGGGCAAAATGGTATGTCCTGATCCTATATTTCAACAGAGCTTTTTTTGAACCAACCTCTAGTTTATTCTTATATCCATAAGATGTCCGCACCATAAATTTTACCAGTGAAAACTGTTTTTTTCCTCACTTATTCTGAACTTGGCTATTGTAGATAGTTGGATCAGGCCTAAAAGATTTCCCAAGCCAGCTATATTATATTCAACATTTTAAACTTACTGGATTTAATGACCAGAAACTGATGTAATTATAAACAGTTTCTAAGCAATAAGGGCATTTTTACTGCCCTGCGGAGAGCTGAGAGAATTGGCTGGCCTAAAATGAAGAAGGAGGTAGCTATGGATAATTTTCTTCTAGAAAATAGTCATGTCTTATGGGGTGAAAAAGAAAAACATTTGTATCTTCAGCATGTCATTTCCATGGCCTCTAGATTTAGCAGGTGCCCACAGGTACAGAGAATTTGGGCAAGAGAGAAGAGCAGAGGTGTCAGGCTAGGTTGAGGAGAGTACAGATGTCAGCAGGGAAGAAAGGTCAAGAGAAAGAAGAAAATCTTTCAACACTGGTGTGTTCTCACCAAACTCTGCTCTCCCATGCTGCTTGATAATAAAATGCTAGCTTACTGTCCTTCCTCCTGCACATGCTGCCTTTCCAAATCTGGAAATATCAGCAGAGAGGAGCAGTGCTGCCCACTTTGGGCCCAGCTCCAGAGGCTTCTGAGTTAAACACTGCGGGCCACGCCATTTCCTCAGAGGCCTGGGCTCCAGGAAGCTGGGCTGGCTTCCTCCACGGTAGAATGTCAGCCTCCTCACTACACATGGGATGTGTCAATTCCTGCCTTCTCCAGCCACATACTGGCCCTGTTGCTGTGTCAGGTGCTCCTGCAGAGAGACCCTCATGATGGGAGGCAAAGAGAACATGGTGACCAGGGCGGGAAGCCACGGAGGGACGGCAAAGGGCAGCACAGCAACAGGGTGGGATGCAGGAGAGAGTCGGCCAGATCTGGGCTTCCATCCCAGCTCCACTACCGACCACCACCTCTCCCCATCTCTAATGTGGGATCATAGGGGACCATCCTCCTAGAGGCATGGTGAAGAGAACATGAGATAATGGCCCACAATGGCTGTCTAGCAAGCTGCTGATTCACTTCCCATCATCAGCAAGGACAGACTTCCACCTATGAGTGCCAGGAGAGCTGTGCAAAGCCTCTGGTAGCCAGGCTCTGAGAGAGGTTACCAAATGTGTGGTGAGCTCCATGCTAGGGACAGCTTACTGGACAGTACACAGGATCCACAGACTCCTTTGGTCAAGCCCAGGAGCCCCTGATTCTGTCCAGGAGAGAGATTCTCTGGTCCCTGCTCCCACTGGAAATGAGGAGCAACAACAGTGGTGGAGAGCAGAGGGGGCCATGCAGTTTGCAAGAGGTGGCCCACAGAAAGTGCAGAGTGGGTGGGCCGTTTATGCAAGGTCACTGAGCATGTAGGCAGGGGAGTAGAGTGAAACCCTGTGTAGTCAGTCATTTAATAATCAGCCAATCAGCCCAAAGCTGTGCAGGGAACTTAGCGGAAGATGGGAAGATGAAGTGGTCTCTTGGGAAGAGTGAGGGTCTTAAAGTTGCGGATAGTGGGTCAAATCTCAGTGCCTCTGCTTGCTGGCTGAGTGACCTTGGATGAGTCACACAAACCCTCCTTGCCTCTGTTTCCTCATCTGTAAAATAAATATAGTAATACTTGTTTTTCAAGGTTGTCAAAAAGAAGATAATACATTTGAAAGCACTTAATTCTATTCCTGAATATAGCAGGTGCTCAGAAATGTTAATTTCTTTTCTTGACCCAAATGCCAAGCCCTTTTTACTCAAAGGCTTTTTGACTTATTTATTCCTGCAGATAAAGGTGAATCCCAACAGTTTCTACCTGAAACCTAGGTGTTGTTGGCTTTGCTCCCACACATCTGCTAAATGCCCTGTGCAGACTTCCTTCCCCCACCCAATTGTTCTGGAGCACACAACATGGAGACTTCTGGGTGTTTTTGAATAGCAGGTGGTCTGCCATTTTCTTCTTCTCCTGTCCAGCCTTCTTCAACTTGAGGAATCATTGTATTCCGGATGCCACCAGTTTCTCAGATCTTAGTACTACGTGGAGTCTACGTGAGTTAAAGCTAGCTAAAATGTGCTTCATGGAGAACGTGGAAGAAGCCATGCATGGTGGCCCACCTGGACACAAAGATGGCGCTGCTTATGCTCCAATACTGTTCAGGGTGCTTAGTGCAATATCTCTGTCTCCCTGCAGAGAACCTGCCTTCATGGAGGTTTGGGCCAAATCAGGGATTTGTGACTGGACTGCCTCATCTGTAGGACCTGGCTCTTCCCTGGAGCCAGCTGGTACCCTTTGCCCTTGGTGATCAGCAGATCCACTGACAGGAATCCTTAGGGACACCAGCAGTACTCTTTCATCATCCCCTGCTTCCTAACCCTGGGCAGAAGGGGTCTCACTTGGTTTTGCTGAGGAACTTAAAGTTTCTAAATGGACTCCAGGGAAAGCACAGATGCCATGAGGCAGCCCAGGCTGCGCATGAGAATTACTCCATTCGGTCTCAGCTGCACTCAGCATCCTGTGGAAGACGTGATGAGCATATGGGCCCAGATGCAGAGCAGCATGTGTTAATATAAACTTGCTGTAATCTGAATATACAAGGTGAGACCCTGGCAGCAGCTTGAGAAGTTTCTGGACCGACCCAGAATGCACGCAGCAACACCAGGTAGAAAGTGCCTGCGGGAGGGGCTGCCAGATTGCATCACGCCGACCAGAGGTTCTCCTCCAGATTCCATCCTGGCGTCAGGCGGCAAGCGGGTGGCATGTCTCAATACGCAACTGGGAGAAATGGCTTTGAAGTAAAATGAAAACTCCAGCTGAAGAGAAGACAAAGTATATGTTAAGAGAACCAAATAAAGGGGCTGGATGGATAGGTTTATTTTCGAAATTTAAACTCTCTGAAGTAAAGTTGTCATAGTTACCTGCTTGTTTTTACTTGTATTTATGAGATCTGAAGGCTAAGAATTAAAATAATCCTCCCCTGTGTGATGTGTGTGTCTGTAATAACAAGCGCCAAGGAGCACCTGGGCTGCGCTCACCATGGCAGCTTCATCTCCCGATTTGTTTTTTCCTCGTCTGTCAGGGTTGCCTGGGCCTGTCGAGGGGAACTCATGGTTAGAAAGCTGGAGCTCACATGGCTTCGCTTTGCCACACACATTCAGGACCACGAAAGATACAGACACACATTATTGCACACTCATAAAGTACCACAGCCTGCCCGTACCTGACTCAGTCATGGCCACGTATCTTTCCACACCAAAACACTTATAAATACAGAAGCCTACACTGGAGCATTTTATGAGCTTCATGCAGATGATGCTGTGAGTCATGTTTATGAACATAAATTCCTGATGTGCTGTGGTGATAGAAAACAGAAGTGCATTCTGATCTGCATGTTTTTTAAGGCCTCAGGTAAGGGTATACCCAGGCTTGGAGAAGGCACTACGCTTGGATTTGTCCCTCAATGGCCACTTTGCTGTGGGCAGGCCATGGTCTTCACTGTTGTCACAACTTGCCTGCACACTGAAGAGACTGGCCACCTTCAGGGTTTTGCCATTACCAGGGGGCATAGCATGGCTCCTCTTCCCAGTTTGCATTTGGGGAAGCTGAAATCCAGAAAAGAACCATCCCAAACTCCGTACTGCAGGGTGTTGTGTAGAAAGCCACTACCTTACAATCCATGAGCCTGCTAGGAAATTTGAGGGATGATTCTGCAGGACAGCTGGCATCTCCTTCCAATGTTTGGGTTGTACCAAGTGATACATGAATGTCAGATTGACACAGTGCCATGTTAAAGTGACCATAGCAGAAGGTCAAATAAAATTATGTATTTACCCAAAGTGCATTATCTGATTTTTAAATGTATGTATATATCCTCAATAGATGCAGAGGAATTGTCTTTCCAAGTGGATCCTAATTCTAAGCTCAAATCCCCAACTCATGATTTTTCCCTCGAAGCCCCAATGTTTTAAACAATACCTGTCTACCAGATGAACTTTATGTATTTAGTATAATTCATGTTTCTGTTTTGATTGGTGTGAGCCATATAGCTACCAGTATGATGCCTAAGCAGCATGAGATAAATAACTAACACTCCAGCCTCAGCTGATACATTTTTACCATAAAGTAGAGAAAGGAGGCAGGCGTGACTTTGTTTGCAGGAAATGGATGCCTGCCATTTGATGTTTTGAAATATTGAAATCCCCTCATGGACTCAGAGGTCCAGGAACCTCTGCTGTAGTACATTATTGCAAAATAAAATTGCATTTGCTTGTCTTGACTTATGGGGAATTAACTGACTGCAATAATGAAAATAACTACAGAAAGTAGGTATTATGTTTACACTCTTCTCCAGTCTTCTCTCGCATTTTTTCTTCTCTTTTTTCCAGCTGCCTTTTAAACAGAAACTTGTATTATTTTCTTAAAGAGTCATTTCAGTGCCCTTTCTTGTCTTGTATCATCACAGCCAGAAGTTCTCCAATAGTCGCTTAGCCATGAATTCAACATAACAGTGGACAAGGGTCACTTTACTCCTCCCCCATTTAGAATGCAGAGGAGATTTCTCCATGGGTCTCAGTTTGCGCGAAACATTCTCTGCTTAGGTAGCGCAAAGGAGAAGTAGGTGGATGATTTTTGAGCAGACCCACAATTGGGTTATTGAGAAAACTGAAGTACTGAGAAAGTAAAAGATTAAAAGTCACATTGATAGATATAGTGGACTCAAATATTTCTAAAAGAAAGTTGGGTCCCATCTTAATGTATAACCTTAAATGGCCTAAGAGGAGACTGGGGAGAAAGGAGCAATTCATTCCTAAGATCATATATTTCGAAGCCACTTGAAATCCTAACATTGCAACCTGGGCTAATTATAAAAAATGGTTTGGTGTCATGGGGCAAAATAATTTAGCAAAGCAAATTAAAACTCTTATTCCAACATTACCCAGACTTACTTTTACTGGTACCTCATTCTAAAAATCACTTCAGACTATACAGGATTGATTCCATTCCAAGTGATGCATGCATGGCTTCCTTGTTGTTTTTCCATTTCCCTGTTGAAGGACATCTTGGTTGCTTCTACTTTTTTGCAATTATGAATAAAGCTGAAATAGAATTTTGCATACATGCTTTAATGTGGATATAAGTTTTCAGTTTAATTGGGTATATACCCAAGAGTGCAATTGCTAGGCCATATGGTAAGACTATGTTTGATTTTATAAGGAATTGCCAAATTGTCTTCTAAAGTGCTGTACAATTTTACATTCCCACTAGCAATAAATGAGAATTTCTATTATTCTGCATCCTCACTAACATTTGTTACTGTCAGTTTTATAAATTTCAGGCATTCTAATAAGTATGTAGTGGTATTACATTGCCATTTTAGCATGCCTTTCCCTAGTGACAAATGACGTTGAACATCTTTTCTCATTTGCCACCCATGTATCTCCTTTGGTGAAGTGTCTACTCAGATTTTCTGCCTATTTTTAAAATTGGGCTGGTTTGTTCTCTTATTGTTGAATTTTAAGAGTTCTTTTTATGTTCTGGATATAAGTCCTTTATCAGATATGTGAGTTGCAAATGAAAAGCCTATGTTTTCATTCTCTTATTAGTATTTTCACAGAGCAATGTATTTAATATTGATAAAGTCCAATTTATCAATTTTTATCTTTCAAGGATTGTGTTTTTGTGTTAAAAACTTATTGATAAACCCAAGGTCACATAGATTTTCTCCTGTGTTTTCTTCTAGAAGTTTTATAGTTTTACATTTTACATTTAGATTCATGATCTGTTTTGAATTATATTTTATATAAGGTATAAGATATGTGCCCAGGTTCATGTTTTTGCATATGTACATCCATTTGTTCTAGCACACTTATTCAGAAGACTTCCCTCATTGAATTACCTTTGCACCTTTGTCAAAATTTTGACAACATTTGTGTAGTTCTATTTCTGGATTTTCTATTCTGTTCCTTTGGATCTATATGTCTATCCCTCTGCCAATAGCACATTGCCATGGTCATTGTAGCCATACAGTAAATCTTAAAACTGGGTAGTATTCCTCATACTTTATGTGACTTTTTCAAAATTGTTCTTGTTATTCTGGTTCCTTTACCTCCATATAAGTTTTAGAATTAATTATCTATACTACAAAGATTCCTTCTCAGATTTTGATAGAAATGTCATTTGACTTAGATTTTGAAAGAAATCGTATCTTTATCCTACGGAGCCTTCTAATCCTTGAACATGGTATATCCACTTACTTTTTTTCTTTCATCAGCATGTTACAGTTTTTGTCATGCAGATCCTGATGTATCTTGTTAGATTTATGCCTTTGAAATTTATCAGAACTTGACTTATGACCCAGCATATAGTGTACTTTGTAAATTTTCCATATGCATTTGAATATATATTCTGCAGTTTTTAGATTAATTTTTCTATATATGTAAATTAGGTCATTTGTTAATTTTGTTGTATAGAACTTCTCTGTCCCCTCTGGGTTAGGTATGCACATTACAGGGAGAGATTGAAAAGTGTCCCACCATGATTATGGATCTAACTCTCACTTTGGTTTTGTCATTTTCATTTATTTTCTTTGTGTATTTCGAGGCTGTGATTGGGGCATATGAATTTAGAATTGGTATATCTTCCTGGTCAACTGATCTTTTTATAAATATGAGATATTCCTCTTTAATTATGCTTATTGCCTTATAATCTGCTTTAGTATTAGCTACGCCAGCTGTCTTTGGTTACTGTTTGCATGGCATATCTTTTTCCCGTTCTTTAACTTTCAGCTATTCTGTGCCCTTATATTTAAAGTATGTTTCTTACAAGCATGCTCACACATACACACATGTGTCTGTGTGTTGTGTTTTATTTTGTTTATGTCCAATTTAAAATCTTGATCTTTTATTTGGAGTATTTGGTAAATTTACATTTAATATAAAATATTGATATTTTGGGGTTTAACATTTACTCTTGATTTCTGCTCTTGGTTATTTCCTTCCCTCTTTGGGTTTGGGTTTGTTTGCTCTTTTTTTTTTGCTCCTAGTTTCTTTCTTTCTTTTTTTTTTTTTGAGACAGCGTCTCACTCTTTAGCCTGGACTAGAGTGAATGCCGTGGAGTCCTAGCTCACAGCAACCTCAGACTCCTGGGCTCAAGTGATCCTCCTGCCTCAGCCTCCTGAGTAGCTGGGACTACAGGCACATGCCAGTTTGCCTAGCTAACTTTTCTATTTTTTTCATAGAGACAGGGTCTTACTATGTTGCTCAGGCTAGTCTTGAACTCGTGACCTCAAGCAATCCTCCTGCCTCGGCCTCCCAAATTGCTGGGATTACAAGTGTAAGCCACCACAGCTGGCTCCTTTGGATTATTTAGGAGTGTGTTGTCAAATTCCAAGTGATTGGAAATATCCCTATTATCTTTGTTTTTAATTTCTAGTTTAATTCCGTTATGGTCAGAGAATGTATTTGCTATGGTTTCAATTCTTTGAAATTTGTTAAGATTTGCTTTATGACATAGAATATTGTATACATTGGTGAATGTTCCTAGATTCTTTGAAAAAACATGTACATTATTGTTGATGGATTCAGTGTTCTACAAATGTCACTAAGATCCAATTAGCTGATGGTATTACTTGGTTCTCCTTGCTGATGTTTTGTCTACTCATCCTATTTCTTTACTGTGAGAGGAGTTTTGAAGTCTCCACTACAATTGTGGATTTATCTGTTTTTCCTTTCAGTTGCATCAGTTTTGGCTTTGTGTATTTGGAATTTCTGTTGTTAGATGCATACACATTTATTGTTATATCTTCTTGGTTACATAACCCTTGAATCAAAGTATGTCCCTCTTTATCTCTGGTAATTTTCTTTGCTCTGAAGTCTACTTTTCTTGATATTAATATAGCCACTCTAGCTTTCTTCTGATTTACATTTGCATGTTTTATCGTTTTCCACCCTTTTATGTTTAACCAACCTATCTCATTATATTAGAATTAAGATTCTTATAGATAGTATAGAGTTGGGTCATTTTTTTTTTTAGTCATTTAGAAAATCTGTTGCTGTACTTAGTTTATTTATATTTAAAGTAATTCTTGATATGTTAGGGTTTAGTCTACTTTTTTATATGATTTCCGTTATTTCTAATGTTTTCATTTCCTTACTTTTCCCTTCTCTGCCTTCTTTTAAGGTATTTGAACAGTTTTAGTGTTAAATTTTAATTTATCTATTGTGTTTTTTAATTTATCCCTTTATATAAATTTTTTTTTAGTAGCTGATATTGAAATTACAAAATACTTAACTTTTCACATTCTACTATGACTAATATTTTACCACTTCAATTGGAATATATACTACTGCCAGGGGTGGTGGCTCTCACCTGTAATCCCAGCACTTTGAGAGGGTGAGGTGGGAGGATTGCTTGAGGCCAGGAGTTTGAGACCAGCCTGAGCAACACAGTGAGACTCTGTCTCTACAAAAACAAAATTTTTTTTAATTAGCTGGGTCTGATGGTATGTGCCTATAGTTTCACTTACTTAGGAGGCTGAGGCAGTAGGATGGCTTGAGCCCAGGAGTTTGAGGTTGAAGTGGGCTGTGATCGCGCCATTACACTCCAACCTGGGCAACAGAGTGAGGCCTTGACTATTTTTTTTTTCTTTCACCTAAGTTTAATAAAAGCTTCTTTCTTCATGAGCCACTGTTACGAACAGAAGCCTGTTCTGACATCAAAATCTGTCACAGTAGCCCTTCCGTCTCTTTCACGAAAGCTTCATACACATCATCCTTAGTTTGTACTGAGACAGGAACAGAAGGACCAGATTTGGGGGCTGCTTTGGCAAGAGGTACAGTAGAATCATCCTCTGACTTTCTTTGGGGAGCAGCGGTAGCCTCTTTATTCTCCTGACGTACTGTCAGTGCAGTGGGCACAAATTGAGTAATCTCTGCCTTGGGATTAGTGATCTGTGGCTTGGCACTGATGGTTGCTATGGCTTTCTTCTCAATGGTGGCTGCACTTGTATCATCCGCCTTGGGTCACTGAATCAAGTTGGGTGGGGCACTTAAAACCCCAGGGTTTGGCAAGGGAGCTGGTGGGAAAACCCACGGGGGGCAGGTCCAAGTGGAGGCACCAAAGGTGGGCGCATCATGCCGGGATGGGGTGGAGGGATACCTGGAGGTGCAGGGGGAGGTAGCCTTGGTGGAGGTCCCGAGGAGGCGAGCCAGGAGGCAGACCTGGGGGAGGGCCAGGGGATCAGCCTGGTGGTGGTCCTTGGGGTAAAGGCCCTTGGAGTCCTGGCATTCCAGGTGGTCTCAGGAATGGAGGAGCTCCTGGAGGTGGTCCAGGAGGGCATAAAGGTGGAGCAGGTGGTGGTCCAAGAGGAGGTGGTCCTGGCATGGAAGGTGCTTGTATCTGAGAGGGAGGAACAGACTGGGGGGGAGCCTGCTGCTGTGAAGAAGCAGCAGATGTGCCATCAGAATGAGCTTCCTCTTCATGCTGTTTTTGTGCTTGCTCTTCTGCTTCAGAGTCATCAGAATCATCTCCATCATCGTCCTCTGAAAATTCCTCTACTTCCTGCCCCTCCTCAGGGATTTCCTGACCTGCCATGTGAAGCATCATCTCTTGAAGAGGAGTCAGCTCCTTCATGTTCTTCTTTTTCTTCCTTGATTTTCCAGGCATATCTGCAAATCGTACACTTAGACCTGACTTTTTTTCTTCATTGTTGTCTCTTTCGTTATCACAGTGTACAAATTCATCACCCTCACTTTCTCCATCTGATCTGTCAGTGTCACTGTCATTGATATTGTCATCATGCTTATCTTGATCTATGTCCTCAAGATGGCCGTCATCTTCACTGGTGCTGGAAACATGATCATCATGACCCCGCTGAGCAGGTTCAGTACTATATAACATGTCTTCATCTCGCCTACAAAAAGGAAGATCTAGGGCAAAGCCCACTTTGCGACCATACATCTGCAAAACTTGAGGAGGAGGTGGACCAGGGGGAGGGCCAATGGTTTTCTGCCTGGGGGCAAACGTGGAACACCATGTCCAAGAAGAGGAAGGATAGAAACTGCCCGAGCTGGAGGTCCACAAGCTGAGGTTTTCTTAAGGATAGAGGGCGGCTGGGCACCAGGAAGTGGAATGTCCTGGATCAAAATGTTGGAAGGAGCATGTGGCATATCTGGCAAAGGAATGCTCTCCCCTTCCACAAGCTGAGCATTCTTGACAGCATCAAAATACTGGCTAAGTTGAGCCCTCTTCTGTTCATATTCGACTTCTAGCTTTCTCAGTTCTTTGTAAATATCTGGATCTCTTTTTCATAGAGTTGTAGAATACATTCAAAGGTTTCACGCAGCTTTTTACGCTTGTCTTTCAGTACTTTCTCATTTAACTGTGGCTGTTGCACTGGGTTAAATTCCATTTCATCCAATTTCTCCATGTCCCGAATGATCTGTTTGGGATCCTTTATCTTCAAAACTGCAGCTCATACCATCATGTGCTGTTTTTTGTTCTTCTTTACTTCTCTTTTCCGGGCTTCCTTTTGAGCTTGGTCTGTAGGGTTCATGAATTTTCCACTCTTGGTGGATGATGTAAATCTCCGTCCCATGTTGACAATCTGTGTGGTTTACTTGTTCATTAAGAGGAAAAAAAACACTTCTGGGCTCCCAGAGCTGTGAGAAGCAGGGAGGGGATGACTCCCAGCCTTTTTTACTTTCTAGGGCCTTTCAGTCAACCTCTCAGTCAACCAACCAGCCACCGCCATCTTGAAAGCTCATGCCCCTCCACAATCGAGGCCTTGACTCTTAAAAAGAGACCTTACTACTTTTGCCCTCCCCCACTTATGTACCAGTTGTCTTGTATATTACATCTACATACATTGAAAACCCCATCAGAATATATTATATTTTATGCTTTTCTAAGACGAAACATCTTCTAAAGAAAGAGGACATCCATTTCTGTGCTCTTTATTCCTGATGTTCCAAGTTTCCTTCTGGTATTAATATTATTTCCTTCTCTTTGAAGAACTTCCTTTAGTAATTCTTTTACAGCAGCTCTGTTTCTGCTAGCTTTCTTTCATCTGAGGATGTCTTTATTTCACCTTCATTCCTGAATAACATTTTAATATCATGATATCATTCCTGAATAATATTTGCTAGATATAGAATTCTAGTTTGATAATTTATTTCTTTTAGCACTTTGAACATGTTGTGCCACTCTCTTCTGGCCCTGATGGTTTCTGATGAGAAATCCACAGTAATTCAAATCATTGTTACCCTGTAGGTATTGTATCATTTTTTCCTTCCTGCTTTCAAGATTTTGTCTTTAGCAAGTTTGATAATGATGTGTCTGGATGTGGATTACTTTGGGTTTATGTTGTTAGGGTTCTACTCAACTTCTTCAATCTGTAGATATCTTTCTTTTGTCATACTTGGAATAGTTTTAGTTATTATTTCTTCAAATACCTTTCCATCCATTCATTCTCTGTCCTCTCTTTCTGGAACTCCAATGACACAAACTTTTTGTTATTGTCCCACAGGTCACTGAGGATTCATTTGTGTTTGCATCTTTTTTTCCTCTTCGTTGCTCAGAATGGATAATTTCTCTTGCTCTATCTTCACTCACTGACTCGTTCCTCTTAACATCTCCATGCTGCTATTGAGTCCATACAATAAGATTTTTACAAATTTTGGTTATTATATTTTTAGTTCTAAAATTTCCATTTGGTTCTTCTTTATACTTTCTAATTTTTTTACTGATACATTCTATTAATATTTTAATACTTGTTTTAAGAGTGATTGCTTTTTTTTAAGCATCTTTATAAGAACATTTTGAAGGCTTTGTCAGATAATTCCAACATCTATGTCATTTTATTTATTGTCTTCCATTGTCTTTTTTCATGTGAGTTGAGATTTTTATGGTTGTTTGAATTTTATCCTGGCCATTTCATATATTACATTATGAGACTCTGACTTGTTGAAACCCTACAGAGAATATTGATATTTTTGTTTTAGCAAGCAATTATGCTGGTTAGATTCAGGCTGCAGGTTGGAACTGTAATGTCAGGGTCAGATCAGTGTCAAAGGTTTTGCAGTTCTATGTGGATCTATTTGGTGAGGCCCTCCCCCAGGTTTCAGGCTGGGATGTTGGCAGAAAGTTATCTGTTAGCTTAGTTCCTTGAATCTTTGGTATGTATGCTGTTAGGATCAGTTCCAGACATGCGCAGGTTGGGGGTGAGCCCAGGAGTTCACAGTTTCATAGGATTGTTTTCCTGAGCTCTTTCTGATGCATTATCTCCCCCATACTTTCTGGTTCCCTGGGTTTCCCATTTCCTCTCTGGCCAGAAACTGCCCACTTCCACAATTGTGCCACATCCAGGCCAAACACTAGGAAAATAGAGAAAGAGCAAAGAGTTTTGTCTGCAGGCTCCTGTTGCTGCCGCCACTGCCACCACTGCCACTGCGGGATGGCCTGGGGGCACAAGAGGATGGAGGAAAAGGAGTGAAAAAAACCTGGAGTGTTTCATCTACTCTCTGTGGGCTTTGGGGGGTCCCTTTCCCCTTCCCCTCTCCTCAGGCTGGGTTTCTCCTGGAGCTTTTTGTCTGCCCCACAACACTCACATCTGGAGTTTGGGTTTGTTGAGTTCAGGCTGGGACAGAAGTACTAAACTCATCATGAGTTTTAGTGGTGCTTTGAATTCATTGTCTGTCCCCAGTCTGCCTGTTGCTATTACTTTTCAGTGATCTCAAATAGCTGTGCTGTGACCTTTGTCCAGATGTTTTTGTTTAGAGTTAGGGTCTTGCTCTGTCACCCAGGCTGGAGTGCAGTGGCCCAATCCTAGCTCACCATAGCCTTGAACTCCTGGGCTCAACTGATCCTCTTAGCCTCCTGAGTAACTGGGACTACAGGTGCATCAACATGCCCAGTTAATTAAAAAAAAAATTATTTTTTAGTGACAGGTTCTTGCTGTATTGTCCAGATGGGTCTCAAATCCTGGCCTCAAGCAATCCTCCTGCATCAGCCTCCCAAAGTGCTGGGATTGCTGGCATGAGCCACCTCCCCTGGCTTCTTCAGGTTTGATAGTTGCATGCAAAAGGAGAGAGAGGGTGGCATGTGTTTTCACTGTCTCAACCACACCTGAAACCTCTGATTGATATAATCTTAAAACACTATTTTTCTAATTAAAAATATATCCTTATATATAAGGCAACAGTTGATGTTAATAAGAGTTCAGTTAAGCAGCTAAATCACATAGTTTTCAATTAATTCTTTCGGCTTTGTTTATGTCTACATTTATGTCAGCTGCACATGATACTATTTTGGTCTTTTCCTTTTAGCATATAATTCTCACCATGTTTTTCTATTTGCACCTCCTAACCAGCCTTGTGGGGGAAGGTAGTCTTGTCATTTCTTTGCGACTTGTGGGTGCTTTCCCGGGAGCATAGCCTCTGCCCACAATGGTACAGCACGGCTGGTCAGGGGCAGTGAGCCTGGATGTCGCTCAGCTGAGCTCTCTGAGGCAGTTCCAAGAAAAATCAGGTGGGAATCTTCACCCAAGACCCCTGATGGGGAGCGCACCTTCAGTATAAGTTTGTGCATACTTCAGACATCATTGAACTACAGCTGACATTTTCAGAAAGTAGTCTTTTTAGCTCAAGTTGGGTGTAATTTCAGAACACATTTACATGCAGCTCTTTTAAGATGCAAATGTTTGCAAAAATCACACCTGATGCAGTTGAACTGGCAGCTGTTCTCTGGCACACTCAGGGAGTGGGAGAGGGTCTCGGTGGAGGTGCAAATTCATTCACGTGTAATTCAGAATTCACGTGGAGGGTTAGTTACCCCTGCGACCTTCCTGTCATGATGAGTGATTGGCTAAGAAATGTTCAGCCTTTTCTTAAGAACTGGGGAAATAATAATCCAGCTTTGGTTGCTGTGATCAAAGTCAGTTGAAGCCGGCCTGGCTCCAGCGTCATGGTGGGGAGAGACGCAGCCTCCGTGTGAACTCCTGCAGCAGCCCCTAAATTTCACTGAGCCTCCGTTACCTCATATATAAAACACGCCACACACTTACCTTGCAAGGTGAGGCTGTGGAGAAGAATAAATGAGAAAATGTATAGGAAACTGCAGCGCCTTCTGAAATGTAAAGTACCATATTAGTGTTTATTATAAAATTTTTAAACTAACAAAGGTAAAAATAGGATGTGAATGATGAATTAAGAGGAGTAAGTCTAATAGCAGAGTCAAAGATTCCTTCCTCAAGCCATCTCTGCTCTGCCTCCCAGGACAGGGACTGGTTTTATGAGGCGGGGGGATGAATTACAAGGTCTCTGGGAGCCAGAGCTGAGTAAATTCCCATCTGAGCCCCTTCTATCCCTGAGAGCTCATGACTGTAAACAGGTGCCACAGAGTCAGGGATGCCAAGTATATTTCTCCAGGACTGTGGTGATTAGCGTGGGTGCACTTCCCGGGGTTTGGTTATTAGTCCCTCTTCTCCCAGGCCCCCCCGATCCCCAGGCACCCAGGATCATGATTCTTCTGCCCACTGGAAAGAGATCACGCTGGGCTCAGAGCCCCAAGGACAGATTTCCAGTTACAAGCCGGCCCCACAACGTCCCAGCACTGACAACGTAGTTTTGCTTTAACTGGAAAGTTCAGGCTCCTAGACCCAGAGCCTCCTGAGGGATCCATGTGGGGCACCCTGCCCTGTACTGGTCTTGCCCAGCCCCAACAGACTCCCTCTTGCCCACCCCAAAGGGTCACCAGCATCTTGCCTCTACCCCCATGGCCAGTAAATCGCCATGGTCAGCAGCGCCCTGGGGGGGGAGAGGGGGCTGCATGCCCCCCAATGCCTCAGGCAGCACTGTGCGGGCCTGACACCAGGGTGCCCATCCAGCGGGGTTTGAATCAGGGATGGACAAGCTCATCACTTCCTTCTCCCTCCCCCCCTTGCAGATCACCTCCAATGAGAAACACCTGGAGAGCCTCAAGGGCGCGGGCAGCCTCCTGCAGGCTCTGGAGCAGCTGGCCCCGGCTAGTGGGTAAGTGGGGCCCCGGGAAGCAGTGCAGTCTGCTCAGGGCAGCAAACACTCTCAGCCCTTCCTTTCTCCACTCCTCTCCAGCCCCCCAGTCTCCTCCACACCAGGGACCACCACCTTCTAGCCTGTCACTGCCCACTGAGGTCCCCCCCCCAGTGTGGTAAGGGATGCTCTGCCCCTCCTCCCATGGGGCACCCCCTGCGGTGAGGGAGGGGACTGAGTCAGCAGGGGAGAGAAGGTGTGAGTCCCACCAGGGGAAACGACATCCCACCTTGAGGCATCCGAGGAGGCTGAGCCGATGATGACCAGGTGGGAGGCGCAGTGAACCTCATGAGAAAGGCAGCGCCTGGCCTGTGCACATGTGCGCCCCTCAGCAGCCCTTCCAGGCGTCCTCATCACCACCTTGTGGAGCACCGCAGCTGGGGCGGGGCTGACAGCTGAGCCTGCTCTGCAGCCCCAGGCTGCCTTCCCGGGCCAGATCTTCAGAGGGAAGACTCGGACCACACAACAGAGTACTTGCCACCGGGAGGCTGACAGTGTGGGGTGAGGCCAGCCTCCCAGTCCTCGGCTGTACAGTCAGTGTGTCTGGAACATCCTAGAAGTGAGATCCACAGACCAGGCCTGTCACCGAGGAGCACGTTACACACTGTGAAAGCAGGCACTGGCATCTCAGCCAGCCCCACAGTGACACACTCGAGGAGTGAGAGGGAGAGTCCCCGGGGGGGTGGGGGGTTCATCCCACAGTGACATACACTCCCTCCCCCGTAGGACTCGAGAGGTGGTGGCAGGTGATGGGAGTGGGGCTTACATATTTTTACATTCTTATCCAAAATGTTAGCATCAAGTGACCAAAGAAAAGTGACATGGGACTAAAGAGAAAGTTGCCCGGGTTTCCGTCCTGCAGGCAGCCGGTGCGGATAACTGGCTTCGGTGCGTGTGGCAGCACTGGAGCCTGGCGGGGAAGGCAGTTACACCTCCTCCCTCAGGTCATTGTCCCCAGAGCTGAGGGAGGTGCTAGAAGTTGTGGCCTGAGCCCCAACGGCTCTTCCCTCCCTAGCGGGGAGGACCCACCTCCGAAGGGTGCCTGACCTTCACTGGACCTAGAACGGGTCTGCCGTTTCCTGGTAGTTTCTATTCTTCTGCTTCCTGGTGTGTTTTGGGTTTGGTATTAATTTGAAGAAAAATTCTGTGGCTGAGGCATCGCTCAGGTGGTGAGTCTGCAGAGAAGGCGCAGTTCCAACCAGCCCCTTGCATTTACTCCTGGATTGGGTGGGGGAGGAGGACACCATCCCTTAGCCTCCCCCACCCTTTCCTCTTTAGCTTAAACGAAGAAGTAAGCTCTTATTCGTGGTTTTCTGTGAGGCAAGGTAAAGGAGAGCCTGACTTGGATTGGAGGGGCCCCTTCTCACCTCGCCGGGCCCTGGGTGTGAGGCCTGGACAGTGACTCCCTGGGCTGGACTACAGGCCTCCTGCTAGTCTGGTTTGTGAGGAGCGGGTAACATCCATCCCTGGGATCCTGGCCTTGTGCAGAACGCCGTGATGAAGACATCCTAAGCAGCTTTGTGCTGAGGAGGGTACGGGGAAAGCCACAGAGGAGTGGAGTTTGACAGACAGCTCCTGAGAGCCCCTCCTCACCAGGTGCCTGCGTCTACAAGACTCCTCCTGCGTGCCTTTAGGCCAAAGCTATACATCCTCATGCTGGACCCAAATTTGGATCATATGTGTCAAAACAAGGCTCAGTGCTCCCGTGAGGCTGGTGGCCTCTTCTGCACTCACACCCAGCACTCCAGCATCTAAAATGTCCACACCAGGCAGACCTTGTGTTGGGTGGGGAGGTTGCCACTACAAAGTTGTCTCCTTTGGGCTTTGTTCAGATGGCCCAACCAGAGAGGGTTTTCTTGTGTCAACCAAGAATGTGTGGACGGCGGCGTTCCCAGTTCTGATGCTGCTCCGCCAGAGGCTGGTCTGCGGTCCTTGCCAGCTCTCTGGGGCTGCTCTGGTGGGTGGGGCCCCATCAGGCTAGCCTGGACTCAGCCAGAGGCCGGCCGAGTTCAAACGCATTCCCCGCTGTCCCGCAGGGCCTTTGATGCTTGGAGCAGGAATGCATGACACCGCCTCCCAGTCGGTGGCAGCCCCACTGCCACCCGTGTCTTCTATGCACCCCCCACCCGTCTATTTGGTAATAGCTCTATTTCTGTGCAGTCAAGAGGGTGCCACAAGCTAATTTTACACTTCAAGGGTCACTGCTATGTGTCTGTCTTTTCTTTACCAGCAGTTGTTAAGGCACAGGTTTAAATGTGTTTCAAACAATCTGCTCCGGTAACAAAGTTTCCATTTTAAGCTCTTAATTGCACATCCACGCCAATGAGAGTAAGAAGCCCAAAGCTCTCATGGGCCGGGAAGTGGCCCCATGGAACAGGGAGGGTCAGCGTGTAGAGTGGGTCTGGGACACCCAAGTCAGCTCCTGCAAGCCCATGGAGGGACCCGGGGCCGGGTGGGGTCTGGTTGCTGTCCTGTGGACTCGCCCTTATGGCGCAGTAGCAGTCTCCTGGCAGGGCTGGCTCAGATGTTGAGTGGTGTCTACAGCCAGGAGCTCAAGCCTAGCTTAGGGGGGCCGCCATGGCTAGTTCTGAGCCCACCTGGACTGCAGGCTGGGGGGTTCTCACCTCACAGCCCTGGAGCCAGGGTTTCCTGCCTCTGCTTCCCCAGAAGATGCGCACGGGCAGCTCTAGGAAGCAGCTGGCCCATCAGACACCAGGTGAAAAAGGGGCCAGCCCCTTTGAAGAGGGGCATTTTACCCTGGAGATGCCTGTTTAGTGTCTCTCTTTTGCTTTTTTTTTTTTTCACAGTTCATCTGCCGACAGTGTTGTGGCTTCCTTAGCCCTGGAAATCTTCAAGCTGTTGGGCACTTGGCAAGAAGGCACTTAGCACAAGCCCACTGTGTGGCCCCAGCCCCGGCTGCACGGGCGAGGTCAGCTCCCAAGCACACTCACCACATCACCACCCACAGCTGTATTTGGACCTAATAAAGTCAGATGAACCCAGAACCTGCTGGCTTAAGTGCTCTTACTGACTCTGGGGCCTAGGAAACCGACTCAGAATGGACTTCCTCGGTTCCTGTGGGATGCATCTTGGGAGCCCAGGTTTGCTACCTGTTCTCAGAAACATGCTTTCGCTCTGTGTGGGCCAGGTAGGCCTCCTCCAAAGCGAGCACTGCCTGTGCTATAATAAAGTAGGTGAGAAGCGCAGTCCTCAGCCTGTCAGTCTGAGCATCTCTCTCCCTGGAGAGGAGCGGAAAGGCAGGACCAGGCAGGAATGCTCTCCCAACTGCAACTCCAAGGCAAGCCTTTGGAAGCCAGTTTGAGCCTCTTGTCTTCCTCCCACTTTTACCTGCCTGGCTTTTTTCATTTCAGGGACAGACTGATTCCAAGAATCCTGGGGAGGACTGGGTAAGACTCACTGAGCGGCACAGACTGTTAAAAGTTTGCCTAAGGAATACAAAACACTCAAGGAACACTGGCTTCCTTGAAGGTGTGTCCACCCACGTAGGATGATGGCATCAAGGTAGAATCATTCCCAGCTTTTACCTCCTAACCCCTTACCCATGAAATCTTCCCAGGTTCTGCCTCATGTTCCTTCATACAGATGCCTGAGAACCTCCCATGTAAGAATCAACGCAGTAGTTGGTGGGCGCTGGGGAAGGATGCTGGGACGGTGGTACTGGGGAGGGCTCGAGATCTGGACTGGAAGGTAGGGGTGGGCCTGGGTAGCTCCAACCAGAGGAGCAAATTAAAGTCATCCCTTGGTCTCTCTGGGGACTCCTTTTCCCCAACTGCAAAAGGAGAGGACTAGACTAGATCAACGGGTGCTAACCCTCTCCCAGCGCCAATGCTCTGTGCTTCTCTTAAGAGGAGGGCATTTGCTCCATAACAAACACTGCCCGGATGGATTCCGTCCCAGGCAGCAGCCACCTGCTAGTGGAAAGGGTGGGACAGCAGAAGCGGTAGCCTTGTAGGCCCACAGATGGCTCCGTCTACGGCGTCATGGGCGGCCGATCATACCATCACCAACAGCCCCACTTTGACACAGCGGTCTGGGGGCTTTGCCAATTTCCATTTGGCTCTACAGTGAAAACAGCTCTGTGCGCAACCGCAAAGGCCTGTGTGTCAATTACCTTACTTAATCCCCACCACAACCTGCAAAGCTGGCCTTCTCAGCGTCATTCACAGATGAGAAAACAAGCTCACAGGAGCCATTCCATTGCCCAAGGCCCGATTACTTGGTTGAACCCTGGACTCTGACTCCATAGCTTATGTGTGTCCCTCAGTGGGATGTTCAGAGCTTGAGCTGTGAATAATTGGGGTATAAGAGTGTGTCCCACCCAGGAACAAGCAGCTTCATTTGACCTTTCGTGGCCTACTTACTGCTCATGGTGAGGAGGCTCCACTATTTAAGTCCTCTGGGCGATGCACCCGTCCCCAGGCTGGGTAAGTCCATGTGGCCCTGGCCTGGCAGGAATTGCCTGTGTTTCTGGGAGTGAGGGGAACAGCTGATGGAGCAGCCAGAGGCCTGGATTTCAGCTCCAGTGGCTTTGCCTGCCAGACCCAAGAACAGGCACAGGTCTCCTTGCATTCCCTGCCTTCTCCCTTCATTCACTTCTTCAGGGAACTGCCCTGGGGTTTTGGGAATAGAGTCCACCCAGAAATGTATTTCAGAACAATGGAAGATTCTTCTTCCTTCTTTCCCCTTTTCAGTTGAGTAGGGAGGACTCTTTGCTACTTAACATAAAACAGGAAGGTTTTAACATTCCAGAACTATTTTGTTGAGTGTACCACTCCTGTTCCTGAGCCCCACAGCACTGCCTGTTTGGGGAAAGGCACATCTGAGTAAGCAGGAGACAAGGTGGTGATGGTCCCATGCAGAGCTGCTGCCCTGCCAGAAGTGCTTGGTCGCTAAAGCTAGTCATGCCAAACCTCGTACCCTGGCGAGGCTGTATCCTCCTGAGGGAATGGGATCCTTCTTGTCATTCTCACAAAAGAGTTGTAAGGAAAGCAGCAGCCCAGATCCCATAGAGTTCAGAGGTGGGGGATGTGAGCTTAGAATGGTAACCCTTCCTTCTCCTCTCTAGGCCTGTACCTCGTATTTGGCATTTTCAGGCTGTCTCCATTCTGAGAACAGAGCTGGTCCCTGCTCCTTCTCAGACAGCTCAAGATTCTGGCAGTGGGCAAGGGGCCCAGACCCAGGCACCTACTAGCCCTCTCCTTCCCTCCGTCCCCAAGCTGCAGCTGTTTGGTAATTGGCTACAACCCACTGGCTGAGCCTCTCCAGAGATGAATGGTGTTACTGAGGTCACAGAGATAGGTCAGAGGCAGCAAGAGGCCCAGGGTAGCTGCACAAGACTATCTCCTCTCCCTCCACTAACAGCAGGCCCAAAGCTTCAAGACCTTGCCTTAACTTACAGCCTGGATGCCTACTGAGCTGTCCCTTTGGGAAACACCATTTGGGTGACTGGTCACAGGTGTCCTGAGGAGCTGGCAGTCTGGGGCAGCTAAGTAGGTGGGGCTGTGGGATGCAGCAACAGAATTTGCTGTCTTATGGTTCTTGCACTTGTCTGTCTTTTCACATTTCCTGTATTACCTCATGGGATTCTCAGGTCAACCTGTCGACACAGGGCAGGAATTCTCCACGCTATAGCTCAGAAAGCACGGGCTCTGGCAGTTAGGCTCTTGGATGAGTGATGGGAGAGGAACTGGGTGTCTCCTGCCTCCACTTGAAGCAAGCAGCCCTTTTTCTTCCGTCCCTCAGCAACAGAAAAATACCATGTAGAAATAAATCTCCCTGATAAGTGCAGTGGCTACGGTAGAAAGTGAGGAGGGAGGAGGCTATAAAAAAGGGCTTGGCCCCTTGGGGTAGAGGAAGGACAAGCCTAGCCAAACCTTACGAGGCTTTGGCCCCAATAGCCTCAAGCTCCAGTGGGGCTGAGAAGAGGGAAGTGTGGGAGCAAGAAACTATGGCCTTTTAAATCCTACCCTTGGCCTCTCTCATCAGAGGCTTGATGTTGAGGTGGTGGAGGACAGATGCATTCTTTAGGTATCTTAATAACTCCTTTCGAATAGGCAAATTCAATCCATAAGCAGGGCAAAAACACCCAAGATGTACCGTGTGTCTCCCTCACACTGCTGTCTCTCCCTACCTCAGATTCCTCCCCCAACATGCCTGGTGCCACTAGGGTCTTCGTATACATCCAGGGTTAGGCTATGCATACTTAAGTCTTCACAAAGATGCTACAACCCCCCTTTTACCCAAATGTTGGCAGCTATAAACTCTGCTCCTTTTTCCGCTTCATGATGTATTTTGAAGATCACCCTGTATCAAACATACAAACAAGGAAGAACATCCTTGTACTTCCTTCTTGTGTGAGCATACCTTAAATTCTGAAAGTAGAACTGCTTTGTCACAGAGTAGCTCTGCTGGCCTTATCTAACATGGAAATTCAAGAGAGTTTATGGACACAAGGACCTTTCACTATTCATGTCAAAACGTACCTTGGAAATACACAGGGTTACTGTCCCAGCCTGTCTGGAAGGCTGAGGTTTCTCCTTTGCCGCCCTGTATACCCCTATACCTGTTCTGAGCGCTGATCTGCCCACCCCCACTCCTGCTCCACTGAGGCCTGTCCTATCCTTCCAGCTTACTGGAGTCGCACGATGGGGAAGTGGGGGTGGTGGAATGGACTCCACATAGGAACTACTGGATGAGAAAAAGAAAACACTGTCTTCTCAGTACCCCCACCCTTCCTATCATTTTGTAATTGTACTTTTGGTGGTTGATTTGCTCAAAGCAAGGAAATGCTGTTAGATTCTCAACAATCAAAAATCGACTCAGCAGTCTTTGCTTTATAAACCAAACAGCACAATTCAGCTCTTGTTTTTATTACAGTAACCAAAACAAGAATTAAAGAGCGTATTTATCTCAAGATCTTTCACTGTCAAGGATTGAAATAATCAAATCAAATCCTTATGTCTAGAACATCTGTTCCAACATGGAAAAACTTCATTCTTTGGCTCAATGGTGGTCACTGCAGTGGGATCAAATGTCTAATAATTCCCACAGCTGTCTCATAACTACATTAAAGGAAAAGGAAAGCTCACACTGGAAAGCCCTCCTACTCCAAACAGCCATGTTCCAGTTTTCTCATCATTTTCACTTCTCATACTCAGGCGGGCCAAAAATGCAGGTGGGTATAGCACTCCATTTAGGCCATCCCCACTGCCATTTCTGGTACCGAAAACCTGATTCCTCACTTTCCTCAGCATTCTAACCCCAGGATGGGTTAGGTATCTTGCCAGCATCCTACAAACCCCCATCCCCAGGTAACTGCTATTCTGATTTCTGTAGTCATCTAATCACTTCCTTTTTGGCTTTACCATCCATGGATAGCCTTCCTTATAATATCTTGTCCCTTTTTCTTCAATCACCGAAGACCAATGAAGTCCTAAAGCACGTATTTGGGACTTGCTTTTGTTCAGTATTATTTTTGAGATATACCCATACTATGCCCACACCCATATTCTGTAAAACTGTAGGTTTTTATTATGATGTCTCTTGTGCGAACAAAGCAATTGTTGGACACGTGGGCTTCTAATGCGGGTTGTCACACTGTGCTCTACACCAAGCCATAATGAAGCTTGAGGCCACAGAAAAAAATCCGTAATACTGATACTGCCCTTACTTAAAATCTTGCTATTTTATTAGTAATGGATGTTTTCCTATATTACAGTTTTATTCAAAGAGCTACCTAATTGTTTCACACCTTTATGAAAAAGCCCCTCTTCTTCCACAGTGAGCTCCACCAATGCTACCTCTAAAGTGTCTGTAGATGCCTATGTCTTATTCTGGTCCATGAATCTCTATTTCTATCCTTGTATCAATAAGAGTGTTAACACATTAACTGCCATGTTGAGTTGTATTTAACTCACACTGGTTTTGAGCCTGCGGCCTCGTGAAGCATATGTAATTTACATGTGTCTTCACCTTGGGAGTTATGAGAACTATTTTTCAAGTTGCATTTAACAGATTTTTCATTAGATTAGAAAGAATAAATACTCTGACGACAAAACAATCCTATTTTCGTAGTAAGATACTGTGTCCCCAAGGAAAAAGTTTTTTTCTAGCATGGCAATGTGTTAACTACCTTTAGCTTTATAGTTAGGGCTTGACAGCTGTGAGAGAAACCTTTCTCTCATTCGTCCTATGTGCCTTGGCTATTCTTCCTATTGGTATTTCTAAGTACATCTCAGAACCACCTTGCCAAAGCAGATTAACTTCCATACTAAAAGTTTTTAAATGGAATATCCCATTGTAATGCTTTATGTTAAAAGCTGAGTTCACTGAAGATCTTCACTGTGTTAACCTACCTACAGCTCTAGGCTTCTTGAAATATTAGCTGGTTCTGTTTATCATATATGAAGCAGAACTTAAGCCCTACCACCTCACCAGCCATGTGAATGTTTATTTTGCAAACCCAATTACATTTCAGACCACAGTGAAGAATTTATTTTTGTAAAAAGTAGGGGCATTCACAAAAGGTTCTCCCTAGAAGCAGCAGATTTTTAACATAAAGGAACTGAATGTATGTTTGTCTAATAGTCACTATCATTATAAAAAACAGTAAATCAAAAACAGCTCTCCCTAAAGCACAAAAAACACTTTTAACTTTTTAAAAGACCAAATCACAAGTCTTAACAGGTCTGCTCTAAGAGATGAACTAATCTTGTCAGACCTACCACGGGGATGATAGGATCATCTGGCAGATAGTATGGAAGGCGGCCCATTCTGGTTCTGATTTTGTTCAGATAATTACATTTAAATGTTGATGTTTATCAGTTCAAAGTGGAGTTGAAGGAATTCCCCTCTCCAAATGAGTCACACTTGGGTGAAGGTGCCTGCAGTCCAAATCCAGGTAGTTAGTATTTCATTATTACCTTAATGGAATGAAACCATCTGAAGGGGTTTGGGGTAAGGGATGTCTACTTGGCTTTCAGTTTTAATTCTGTATTTCTTTTAGCTTTATGTAGCCCAAAAAGTAGTACCCAGATGCCTCTGAACTGAGGAGCTGTTGGTCACTTGAGCAAAAGGACCAAGGCTGAAGGAGTCTTGGCCACAGGTTCTAAGACCAGAGTCCTTCAGCTGGAGAGAGTAGACTCTCTCCTCCCACAAAAGCCAAGTGCTAAAGAAACGTGGCAAATAATCCCATCTCAAGGCAAGACCTTCTCTATTAAAACTTAAAATTACTTCACTAGGTGTATTTTCCTCAGGATGAAGCTGAGTTGGATAAGCTCACTAGCCTCATGAACCATTTAACGACAAGGAAAAATGACACAATCGAATGAATTAAAAGTTTAATTCTGAACCATTTTTATAACCGCATTTTCTCTTGAAGCATTGTATCACAGCAGGTTACAACAACTTTGGGATAAAAGGCAACTGGTAAACTGTCCAAAGCAAGGTTCCAAATAACACCTTTTACTGATTTACCCTACCCATACATATCCCAAATAAAGTTTTTGATCAAAAACATGAAATAGATCCACCTGCTTATTTTAAGCATATTAAAAAGGAAACTAATTGGACCATTTCTATTTGTCTATTTTATACAAAAAGGCTACACAATGTTACACTTTATTCAGATTACAATTAGAGTGATTATGAATTAGTGTTCTACACCATTACTCAATTCTTAAAAATTAGAAATTGCTGTAGCAGTATTCACTATAACTTAACACTATGAGAGACTTAAAAAACTAACAGTTACTGCAAAAAAAATTAAAGAGCTACTTCAAAGCAAGCAAAGTCAGTACCATTACAGATATTTAAAAAAAAAAATTTTTAACAAGCAAGGCTAGGGTTTGATAAATTCCATCTTGTGATCCATTCTTGTGCATTCTTCACTTCTTGAGTCACTCCCAAAATCCATTTGTATTGTTACTCCTCGACCAAAAAGGACCAGAACAAAAAGTTTACTTCAATTGTTCCCATAGGAAACTCAGCTTGGTTAGTGTGTCAGGCACTTTCTGAGATACCAGCCCACCCCTCGAGCCCTCTCAGCAACTCTACAGGCCAATCACAATACAAGTTCAGACAATACAGCTGTATAAAGAGAGAAAGGCTGCTATTAATGTTTAAAACAGCAAATGTTACTCATCTGAGTATTAAGTTGCAAAAGCTGTGGCAAAAAACATTAAAGTTAATAACTTCCACACATGATCACATAACAACCAGAAATCCGAGAACATTCATATGTTCCAAGACATCTCCTTTCAAAAGCATATATCTGTTTTTGTGGCAGATTTACAAATAGGCCTAAACCACTCCCACCCTACCAACCAAGTCTTTCTGAAGTTCTGTAGGCAGAGTAAAAGTATTTTACCCAAACTGGCTTTTTAAAACTTCTTACCTAAAGAATGATTTACAGGTCAGTATCAAACCAGGCCAGCTGATTGCTGTCACCTGGAGGCAGCCCATCCATGAGGTCCTGGGCATGCCCCAGATCAGGCAGCCCATCAACTGGATAGTCAGCACCAGGGTGGTGGCCACCCATCTCATGCTCCATCATGGGGTCCATACCCAAGGCATCTTGGCCATATCCACCAGAGTGAAAAGAACGATAGCTAGGATCTAGAAGAGTCAAGAGCGGCCACAAAATGGGCAGGGGGGAGAAATAGATATACAAATTAACAACTGAGGTTAAGGCATCCAAAGTTTGGCAGTAATCTTACCAGAAAGCATTGCTTTCTAGCCTCTTTCAACTTCTAGCTTTCTTCAGCCAAGTAATTACTCACTGCCAGGCCACCCATGAGACTACACAGAGCATGTCTGTTTCCATCAGAGTCACACTAGCAGGTTCTAATCACACCATTAGTCTACCCCTGAACATTTTGCATTTACCCTGGCAGAGACTTAAGGTTCCTAAGGAAGAGAAGCAGGAATCTACTGTGTCTGACCACCTAGGCAGTAAG
The DNA here is from genome assembly GCA_963575035.1 of Avahi laniger. Taxonomy (NCBI): domain Eukaryota; kingdom Metazoa; phylum Chordata; class Mammalia; order Primates; family Indriidae; genus Avahi; species Avahi laniger. The sequence goes on along the minus strand of CAUYSK010068366.1, from coordinate 8,789 downwards.
AAGTCATGGGAAGCAGATCAAGACACAATAAGGGGGCTGGGCGCAGTGGCTCACACCTGTAATCCTAGCACTCTGGGAGGCCGAGGCGGGAGGATCGTTTGAGCTCAAGAGTTCAAGATCAGCCTGAGCAAGAGCGAGACCCCGTCTCTACTAAAAATGGAAAGAAATTGGACAAACAACTAAAAATAGAAAAAGTTAGCCGGGCATGGTGGCGCGTGCCTGTAGTCCCAGCTACCTGGAAGGCTGAGGCCGGAGGATAGCTTGAGCCCAGGAGTTTGAGGTTGCTATGAGCTAGGATGATGCCACGGCACTCTAGCCCAGGCAAGAGAGTGAGTGAGACTCTGACTCAAAAAAAAAAAAGACACAATAAGGAGGTCTAACAGGCATAATCTATCTGTTGGAAAGCCAAGTGATACCACAGCACTGAGAAAACTCAAGACACTATTTGCAATAAAACATGTATTATCTTAAAGGTTGACATCTATCCATCTGTCATGGTAAGAAGCCTATAAGCTTTAGTGGCTTGGTAATTAGGTAAAACCAGATGAGGTTATAAATTTAAGATGGTAATATATAGTCGTTAGCAGTCTACTCCATCCTCCATTTTCATTACCCAAATATGAATTAGCTTTTCAAGAAAACCCTGACAATGCAACTATGTAAATACCCACCCCAGATCTGAGGCAAGAGTTTCCCATACTCTCACTTCTCTGGATACGCTGTAGATAAAGGCATTATGAGTTCTCTGACCAGAAAGAATTAAAAAACAGGCAAACTAACAACCTGCACGCAGAGGCCCAGTAGTAGCATGTATTTGTTGGTGTGGTGTGATCCTGTTGCTTGCTCAGTGTGTGGCTCAGAATTCCCTATGCTCCATTAAAGATACTGTTGTTGACTGTGAAATTTAAGAACTGCTTCTAACTGCAGCCACAACTTTTCTGCCAACTCTGGTTTCCCAGATGAGCAAACTAGCTCTTTTGATAAAGCTTTAGGACTTTAGATTGATAAGAAGTTAATCAAGAAATATGAGAAACATACCATCCTGGCGATATCCAAGGGGTTCTCCCTGGGCACCAATATCAAGTCCAAGATCAGCAGTCTAGATAAGCAGGCACAAGGCATGGAAGAATAGAAAGCAAAATGAAAATTCTCAAAAGTATACTCTCTAATATTTTCTAAGCATACTTACTTTCAGATTACAAAAGGAACAAAGAACTCACACATTATAGAAATACACAGAAAACAGAAGTTCTTCAAAACACACCTCCTCAAAGATACTTGTTTTTTTTATTTTGCACATAGTGTTAAAAATATTCACTGATTCATTCTTTCAACAAATACATACTAAACACCTATGTGCCAGGCACTGCTCTAGGGTGCTAGAGACACAGCAATAAATGAAACAGGCAAAAACACCTTCCCTCCACAGGAGCTGCTGACAGATAGGATGTGTTATATAATCTGAAAGAAACATTTTTAGCCTGAGCACCTGGATGAACAAAGCTGCCATTAACTTAAGAGAAGACTAAGAACAGGTTTGGGGAAAGGGAGGTGGGTGAGGAAAGTTAAGGACTCAAGTTGGAACATGTCAATAAGATGATTATTAAAAACCCAACTAACAAATTACTCACTGGTAATTTGCATTTTTTAACCTAACAATCTCTCTTTCCATTCATTCGATAAAAAGAATCCACTGTATGACTGTACCATAGTTGATCATTATGGGTGGGGGGTAAAATAAACTTCAAGGGTGGTCCTAATTTTACTAGAAACAATGTTTCAATGAACACCTATCCTACCTCTACAGAGGACAAATACTGAAGACAAATTCACAGCAGAAATTCAAACAGAAAAGTATATGAAAAGTTTAGTGTTTTTTAAGTAGTGATAAATTGACCTCCAACTAATGGTATTTAACAAACTGCCTCTTTCCTTATACCCTTTTGAAAAATCTTTAATGTGATAACATTTTCATTTATCTCACTCATGAATTCTAATGTTAAGCAGCACAACTTCTTTGTAATGATTCTGAACAGGATCTTTAAAAGTTTACTTTTCCCTCATACCAGTTGTTGGACAGCGTAAAGAATGAACACTCCAGCCAGGGATATAGTCAATGCAAATGAATGTGTACTGTTGTGAGGGAAAACAAGAAGCCGCCTTACCTGCTCTGGGAAACTACCAGATAAATGTGCTGACATTTGCCTACCTCATTCCAAGCCATTGGCTCTGTTCTGAAGAGAGAACTGGTCAGCTCAACTGAAAGACGTTTCTTATAATCTTGTGGCTTGTCCTCAGACATACGGAATAAAACAGCAGCTGCATATGTTGCTAGGAGAGGAAGGAAAAAAAGGCCCTTGAGGAAAAGCTGAGGCTTCACTGTACACATCTGCTAAATGCTTTGGTTCCTTTAATACTTACCCACACCTTCATTCCTAGAGTGAAGTAACTCTGTCAGAGGAGCTGTGGCTCCCTCAGCTTCAATAGCTTCTGCAGCCTCCTTGTCCTGAGCAAGTTCACAGAGAACCCCTGCAGCTACTCTTTGGATATTTTCAATGGGAGAATAAAGCAGCTAAAGAGAAAACACAAATAAAACCTAATTAAACCTAAAACTATACCATGGCAAGCACCCCACTGTGGTGCAAACATTCCCAATTAAGAGTGTAAGAGGCATGCACACCATTTGTATTAAATCATATTCTCTGAATTTTATGTCCCAGGGTGTTTTAATGCTCTGGGAATATTGGATTTCTATAATATTTGTAGCTACGAACCCCTTCTCCAGAGGCAATTGTGATTCATCTAAGATTTAGAAAACCCAGAGTTGGCTGGAGGCTTATGACCTGCCAGACCACTTCTCCTCTTTCTAAAACTGAGCACCCCTAGAAGTGTAGTCTTCTATCCTCTTCTTCAGGCTCTAGTCTCAATGTTTCTCCTTCTACTGACCAAGAAAAATGAAGGAAATCTTCACAAAATTAAATATTGCCCCTACTTGTGGTCCCTAATTTTCTGAAATTTTGTTAATCATTAAAATCTTTAAATTTTATGGACATATAAAATCTAGAACAATTCACTTAAAATCCACATACCTGCACAAATAATGGAATGGTATTTAGTCCTCTGATTACGATTCGGTTGTGAACATCCCGAGCTAGGATGTGAAGAGCTCCAGTACAACCTTCAACTATTTCTTCCATGCGGACCCCCTCCTACCAAAAGAAACATGGTTAACAGGGCATTCTCCTCTCTAAAGTTTATGAACATGAAAAGCTTTCCATTATGAGTAGCAATTATAAGACTAGAGTTATTAACGTTATATACTCAAAGTTCCCCTATAATCTGCAATTAGTTCAGGAATGAAGGAGAATTCCATTAAGTTACATGTTACTGAGAGCAGGTTTCCTGGCAGCACTAACTCCGAGCAGCACCCCTCCCCCACACACAGTGCTGTGCACAATGAAGTACAGCTTCCATGTACCTCTGAATCCCAGACAACTTTCTTACAGTAAGGGCACCAACCACTTTGGGTAAAAAGTATATAAAAAGAGAAGATGGTAAAGTAATGCTCAGACTTCGTCAATGTTTTTATTTTATATGTCCCCTCTACTTTTGTATATCTTCAAGTGTGTGGTGAAAACTTTGCCAAGTTTTAGCATCAACTGTTAAAATTCCACTGAGTTGCACCAGAAAATCCACTTCTCACTTCTTCCAAAACTATTCAATTGATAGCCTACATGGGAAAAGGAAGTTAGCTCTTGCAATATGTAAGTACCATCTGCTTTCCCTGTTTATAGGTTTGAGTTTTAAAAGGGGTTTACGATTCTGCTACTTTTAGCAGCTTTTATAAATAGCTTGATTTTTATGAGGACACAAAACCTTTCTTCCTAGAGATTTACAATAAGAGGTACCCTCAGCATTGTATTTAAGCCACCCCATAGGGATGGGCCAATACCAACAGTAACAATAGAAAGCCAAAGCCCCAATGTGAGCGCATATATATAACAACTAGCAATATGAGATTCCTCAAATCTGTTCCAATAAAGTCCACCTTTGTTTTCGAAAGTAACCTAATTAATTAAGAGAAAACTCTTTGAAGGTTCTGAATCTTACAGTATGAGGAATCAAAAGTGTCTTTAGATTATATACTTGTAATGAAGCTAGGTATAAGACTCAAAGCTTGGTATCAAAGTTGTAGGCTGAGATTATTGTGAGTGAAGATTCCAGAAATGCTATTACTTATTCTTGAAATTTGTCGATACTATATTCTTAGGTCCATGAAAATAGTTTAAAGTTTATGGAAGAGTAAAAAGGCCTGTTTAATATTTATAGGCAGAACTCATGTTTTAGTGAGGGATAAGCAGCTCTGAAATCGGACAGACCTAGATTCAAATTATGGCTCTACCTCTTCGTAAGGAGATCAGCCTTTGTATAGATTAAATGAGAATACTGCATGAAGTGCTGAATCCTACAGCAGTAAGTCATACCTCATACTCCCTTTGTAACACTGACCATGCAAAGGACATGTCCTAGAAAACATCGCTAGGGGCCACATTATTCCTTATCATCTCTGCAGCCACAGAAATGTGTCTGTGTTTTTAGTCATTAAAAGCCCTACAGGAAGACAGATGGGGGAGCCAATAACTGAAGAAGTTCAGGATCCTCTGGATTTATGCATTCCCTTTAAATAGCTGAGTGTCACTGTAAAGATTTACCCACCACAAATTGCTGCTGTGTTCCACCCATGGATGTACGGCGCTGAGTATCTTGATGCGCACGAACAAGCAACTGAACTAGTCGTGGAATGGCGCCCTGCTCACGCAAAGGTGCATGATTGGCTGGACAAAGGGCAAGATTTCGAATCAATCCAACGGTAGCCTGCGGATAAGAGGGAAAGAATTGGCATACAACTCAACAAAATCATTTCCTTAGCCTAAAATTCCCAGCATGTTAAATGTACCAGTAATAACTAAAAATAACACTGACTACACAAACATTTCAGAATCCCACCCCCATCACAGCCATACTTCCCAATTACTAAGAATACAATTCCTATGTATCAATCCCTATGCCTGGACAGCCTTCCAATAGCTGCACATAGTTCATTTTCAGTTCTACATCATTCTTCTTTGACAAAATACCTTTATCAGAGGCCAATGGGATGGTGGGTGCAGAAGTTTAACCACAACTGGTAGTCCATAGTGAAGGCGAACAGCATTCTGGGCCATCTCTGCTTCCTGGTGTCGGCTGGTCAGATGACGAAGAGCACAGATGGCAGGCTCAGTGATGTCCTCCCTGTCCCCAGCACGAAGGACAGTACGCACAAGAGCCTCTATACCACCTACTTGGCATACCATCATCTTGTTCTTATAATTATTGCAAGTGAGGTTAGAAAGAATTCCAGCTGCACAGGTGACCACATTAATATCATCTGAACCCAGAAGCTGAACAAGAGTCCCAAGAAGACCTTCCATCCCTTCCTATAGAGATAAAAACAGATGGTCAATACATACTCATCTTGACTATTACCAAGGCTCCAGTTTATTCAGAATTTACCTGTTTAGTTGCAGCATCTGAAAGATTCCTAAGAGTCCAAAGACAGTTCTGAACAAGACGTTGACTTGGATCTGTTAGATGAAGTCCTAAAGCTTGCATTCCACCTAGAAAATTAAAAAGGATAAGGCAATGGCCATTAGCTAGAAGTTTCTGACTATCAACTCTAAATGTCTTCTCTAGTCTTCGGTGTCCATCTTCATTTCCAAAGCTTACCTCCTCCTCACTAAGTACTTTATTTCCTCTCATTTTCTAGAATTTTCCTCAGTTTCCCTCTCTTTGCCAGTTCACCTCAGTAATGACAAACTGTCAAATAGCTACTGTTCCTTTCTCTGTGGAAAAAACCTTCATTATCTCCACTATCCCCCTGTAAGTAATATTCTCATTACTTATTTCCTTTCACCCATTCAATCATTTCAAAATTATTTATTCACTACCAACTCTGAGTTGGAGATACACCAGTGAGCAAACATTAAAAAATTTCTACCCTCATAGAGTTTATGGTCTATCTGGAAGAAGTAGACAATTAACAAATACACAGTTAATAAACTAAAACCACACAGTTTGTCAGATGGTGTTAAAATGGTATGGAGACAAACAGCACAAGACAATGTGGGGGAGGGGGCTACAATTTTTGTTGAGTACTTAGGTAATCTTAGTGTAAAGGTGACATCTGAGCAAACATCTGAAGAAGCTATGTAAATTCCTGGGGTAAGAATAATCCACAAAGAAGATACTGAAACACTTATTGCCAGAGATTGTATAAAAGTCACTGACTCCAAAACACGTGTTCCAAAGGTTCACAACCTTCCAGCATTTAGGACTCTTAAGTGAGGGACACTTAGTCTGGCCAAGGAATATAAATGGAAGCCCAAACCCCAAAACTAGTTTACTTTTGCCCATCTCTCTCCAACTCAAATGACTTCTGACTTCAGTAAGAGACATTTTCCCTTGTTTCCTTGGTTATCCTTTAGGTCTGTTTTATTTCCTCAGATTAGGTTAGGCCCACTTGCTATAATTCTCATGGTACCCCATACCCTTGATAGCATTTACCACAACTATAATTTAGTTTACCTTCACTAGAAGATCATCTCTATCATCTTCCTTCCTCACAGCAGCTCTAGCTACGTAACACAGTGACCTATGTATTTGTTAAATGACTACTTCTCTCCCCTCATAAGACTTCATTCCCTCCCTCTAACTGTTAACTCTAAGAAAATTTTTCTGAAACCCAGATACCCATCAGAATGGCCTGTAGAGACTTTAAAAACACACAAATCCTGATTCAGCAGGTTTAAGGTAAAAAAAATCCCATGCAGATGACTTTGAGGCACCCCTACCTCTGTTTTCTGCTGCCCTTACCCCCATACACTAAGAGAGAAACTTCCAAATCTCTAACTCTGTCTTCTCTTGCATTCTAGTATCATACTTTCAGCTATCTATTGACCTTTTAGTCATTCTAAATGCCAGCTTCTTATTTTGTTCAACAATCAGCAATCCCTTTGGATGGTTCCATTTATCAACATGGTACCAATGTTCTCCCCACCACAAACCATTTTCGGTTGCTCCCTTAGCCCCTATATTATTACATTCTATGATTCCTTCAGAAGTCTCAAACATTTGTTCTTTGCTGTATATTTCTAACACCAAACTATTTCACTCCTAGAAGCCTATGATATCTCAGCTATCTGGTGTTCCTGCTTTTGGTCAAACTGTTAAATCTATCTATACAATGTTAGCATTAATATTCCAAACACACCACTGTGGTGCTTTGCTACTGCTAAACCACCATCAAAAGTTTCTCATTTTTAAGACAAAAGCCAAATTCTTTAGTATAACCTGGAGGAACCCTTTAGAATTTGGATCCCACCCAGCCTCCCAAACTGACCTAAGTATTCTACATCTATGGTTCCAAAGCTGGAATAGAGCATGAACAATTCAATTTATAAATATCTTACAGGGCCTAGAAAGTCTTGCATATTATGGCCTGGCCCAGCTCATCAACCTCACCCTGGGCCATTCACACCCCATTACTAAATTCTATTTACATACACTTTCTCTTTAGCACCTGGAATTGCACCACCTCTTTCCTACCTCCAGGACATAGAGTATGATGTTTCTTTTTGTCTACTTGGAAAGCATTTAACCGACACTTTTCATATACAATAGGTTTCCTTCTCATCCTGCAGTCCCATTTAACATCCCCTTTTCAGGGAGGCCCCTACCCTCTCCATCTAAATAGCCAGCTCCCTCCCCCATTAATCATTAGCACTATTTGCTGTTCATAGCAAATGTTTCTCACATAGTACTCATTCCAATTTACAATCGCCACACTTTTTTGCATATTTTTGTTACCATCACAAAGTAACACTGTAAGAATAAGCACAGGGACCATATCTATTGTTACTCCATGTATACCATGTGTTTATTAAATTGTCTGAAATACATTAAGTGCTGATGTATCTTTTCAGAATAAATAAACATCAGAATAACCTGGGAGAACTAATTAAAACGAAGATTCCTAGGCTTCCAATCTCATACATTTCCAGTTACCTACAGTCCTTACTGTCACTTCGAATAAACTTTTAAATTTGTCTTGATATAAAAACATCCCAGGGATCCTGAACTAAAAAATCTGTATTTTTACCAAGCACTACAGGTTATTTCTAGAAAAGCTGACAGAATTTATATCCCCTCATTCTATATGAACTCATCCACACTTGTCTATCTCCAAGCCTATGGTCACACTGCCAGCAGCTACCCTGAACAATCATAATCCCCTTTTCCCCCATAAATTTGAATAAAATTACTCTCAGCAAGTGGGAAAAATAGGTGTTACCAGCACTATACTTTTACCCAACATTTTCTTCCATCAAATGCCTTTATATTTTCCCTCTTTCAGTTTGACCTGAAACTTGATTTAAGAGTCTAGGTATACTGAGACCCAGAACAGACTTAAAAAAAAAAAAAAAAAATGCACAGCGTGAGCAAGAATGAGACCTGTCTCTACAAAAAAACAGAAAAATTAGCTGGACGTTCTAGTGCATGCCTGTAGTCCCAGCTACTCAGAAGGCTGAGGCAGGAGGATTGCTTGAGCTCAGGAGTTGGAGGTTGCAGTGAGCTATGATAACACCACTGTACTCTAGTCCAGGTGACAGAGTGAGACCCTTTCTCAAAAAAGGAAGGAAGGGAGGGAGGGAAAGCAAAGAAAGGGAAGGGGAGGAGAGGGAAGGAGAGAA
>CAUYSK010068365.1:0-45819 GCA_963575035.1 Avahi laniger | reverse complement strand
TCTCTCAACATCCACGCCAACATTTATTGTTTTGGAACTTTTTGATAAAGGCCAGTCTCACTGGAGATAAGTGATATCTCATTGTGGTTTTAATTTGCATTTCCCTGATGATTAGAGATGTTGGGCATTTTTTCATATGCTTTTTGGCCATTATTCTGTCTTCTTTTGAAAAGTTTCTGTTCATCTCCTTTGCCCACCTGAAGGCCATTTTTTCTTAAAGCATATTTCAAGATACTCTAGTTCCATGAGATGCTCCTGAGTAGTTCTACAGTGAAGAAATCTGTGGAAATTTTTATCCATCTGTTTAAAAATTTTATTAGAACACATAATTCTTTTTTTACATAGAATCTCTTAAAATCTACTGGAACTTGCATTTTGAAGATCAGTCTGGGAAATGGTCTAAGGCATTCTCACCATATAGAAACACAGATGAAGACTGTATCCCCTTTTTAGGTGTAGCAAGTTTATTTTAAGTTTATTCTTAAGTACCTTAATCTAAAAAAAATGAATGTGATGCACATAAGGACTGTTTACTATTATTTTAGTACAGTTCTTTTCAGGGACATGCTAAGATTGGATGTCCCTAACCCCTTGAAATTAGGCATGATCTTGTGACTTGATTTGGTCAGTAAAATGTGGGCATAAGTCTTTAGGATCTAGTGCACCAATTTAATTCACCACTTCTTGCCATGATGGTTCCAAATTGTGGAGTCTTTGACTGCATCCTTTAGTGAAGATAACATGGAGCTGAGTCTGTTCCTTGCTTCTCACCAGCTCATACATAATGGACATGTAATTTGAGAGAGAAACAATTACCTGTTTTTTCCAGCTATGGACATTTTTGGGTTTTTTCTTACTGTAGCATAATTTAGCTTATTCTAATACAGAAATTACTACCAGGAGTGGGGTGCTACCATAGTAAAAAGTTATAACTTGTTGTTGGCTTGAAGGACAAGTTGCAGGCAGTGAAGAAACTCTTATAAAATCTGGAAAGATGACAAGTTATGCAGTGACAAAAAATTCGATTAAACTATTGCCCACAGTGACTTGTGAGGCAAATTATTTGCCTAATAAATTTGTAGCTCTAGGGACCGAGGAAGGAAAACAGAATATTAGTAGTATGTGTTGGTTTCTACTGGTGGCATTTGACAGGTATTATTATAAGAGACGAATTCAGAAAGGAATTAGCTACATTCCAAGCAGGAATTAATGGGAAATTTGAGCTTTGCAATGTCGGGTAGGATGACTGATTTTAGATTCCAAACAGTAGAAGATAAAATTGATAGAAGCTTTTGGCGATAAAAAGTATTAAAACTGTGCCTTGCAGCAAAGGACACGATCCCTATATTTACTGTTAAAAGCCATTTAACTGATTATATTTCCTTGGCCATCACACTATTACTAAAACCTCTGAAAGGACTAACATGTAGAAGAGTAAATATTCAAATAAGATATATCTTGAAGGGAACTCTGAGTGTGGCTGTTGGCACATGGAGTTTTCTGGAATGAATGTTTAACAAGCAGATTAAGTTGTTGCAAAGGGTGTACTTCCAAAGGAATTACCAGATTGGATTAAAAGAGACTGTGTAAATATTAAAGACTTAAAATGACCCTTGGACTATCAAACAGTTAGGGCAGGGAGTGCACTGAGAAAGCTGTACAGCCCTCAAAGCAAAACATGTTCCCTGATTCCTACTTCAGATGTGTCAAAGAGTGCAATGGGAATGAAAACCAGCACGATGGAGGATTATGGATAATGAGGGTTCTCGCACAGAGCGTGTTTCAGGGCTGATATCCCCACACCTAGGGTAGACCTCACAGTATTTGTTCAAGGGATTTGAGAATTGCTAAAGACCAGTGTCTGCTGTATCTCTTTCATTTTCTCTCTTTCCAAACTGGAATGTTTGTTGGAGTTGTCTGTTCTCTATTTTAGGTGTGCTTGGGGTATATAACTTGTCTTTTTAGTTCCTAAGTCTCCAGAACAAAAGAAGCCACATACAGGATAAGTTCAGTCACTGTGTATCACAACTCCTGTTGTGGACTGAATTGTTTTCCCCCAAATCCATATGTTGGAACCCTAAGCTCCAGTGTGACGGTATTTGGAGATGGGGTCTTTAGGAGGTAATTAAGGTAAAATGAGGTCATAATGGTGGGGCTCTAACCCAATAGCACTGGTGACCTTAAAAGAAGAGAAAGAGCCACGAGTGATGCATACACACAGAAAGAAGTCCATGTGAGGACACAGTGAGCAGATGACCCTCTGCAAGCCAAGGAGAGAGGCCTCAGGAGAAACCAAACCTGAAGATACTTTGATCTTGGACTTCCAGTCTTCAAAATTGTGAGAAATAAATTTTTGTTTAAGCCATCAGTCTCTGATATTTTGTTATGGTGACCCTAGCAAACTAATACACCTCCTGATGAAGATACTAGCATGCATCACCCAGAGGTACTTGATCCATGACTGGATGGGACTTTTGAGATGTCTCTCTTGGGGAGAGAATAAATGAATTTTGCTCAAGAGAAGAAAACTGCACCAGTTATCTAGTGAGCAGAGAGGTGGACGGTAGTTACATTAGGATTTCAGCTATTCACCGATATTCTAGCATGGTAGGATTGTACTTCCATGCCCTGTTGGATACAGCCATGGTCATATGGCTCACTTGGCCAATTAAATGTGAGCAGAAGTGACAGGTGTTTCTTCTAGGCAGAATCCAGTCCCTTAAGAGCTAAAGCACAATTAGTCATGTTCCCTTCCCCTGCCACTACAATCTGTGACATTCCAGATGGGAAGAGTGTCTGTCTGCCTGTGTTCCTGAATGCAGATGACATGGAGCAGAGTCCTGGCCAATCTGCAATAGTCATGAGCATGGATGAGAAATAATGTTGAAAGCCATTGAGATTTTTGGGATTGTTTCCTATCGTGGCATAACCTAGTCTATCTCAACTGTTTTTATACATAATAAGGATAGGGGAAATTTCCAAAATTCTCATCGATTTTGTATAATAAAATCAATCAATTCAACGTATTGGAGTTTGTCCTTCATTAAATGAAAAAGTAGAGCTGAAATCAGAGGATGCCCATTGACCACTGAATTGCATTTTGTATTCAAAGACAATGCTATTGAATCTCTGTCAGAAGAACATGTTTTAAATTAATTTGTCAGTAGTGGTGATGGATTTTCTTAAAACCACCCATGCTTTTCCACTCAGCTGCCTCTAGTAAGGCAAGGGTTGTATGTAATCATTGATCAAAGCCAATCCTGAGCCTCAGACCCACAACGTCAATTCTGTTCACTTTGTGCTGCAATGAATGAACAGGAAGAGTTGATAACAAGAAGGCAGAGTCATCCAATTGACATTTTGGGTTATGTTTAGTCTAGACATGAACCACAAACCAGGAACAGGGACAAGTAAACTACAGATTACAAAAGTTGTAAACTAAAAGTATAGTGATCTGAGGAATACCTGTCGAATACATTTTTGAATAATGAGATTCATAAGGGACTTTTACCACATGCAATTTCACTAACTTATTGATAAAACTCTGAGAATATAGTCTGGTACTTTGTTATAATAGGGAATTAAGACTAGCTTAAAACATTGAATAGGATAAAATTCATTGTTGTCTGTTGTAGGGCTGGATGTTTGTTCTCTCTAATAATACTTCAGAAAGTGGAGAACTTCAAGGGGGTGTGTGTGTGTGAAAGAGGAAGAGAGAGAGAGAGAAATGCCGAAGAGGGAATTCTTGGGAAGGATTACATATGAAGGAGAAGGTAGAATTGAAGTCTAAATCAAAGCACTGTCCCTTTCCTCTGAAAGGTTCCAGAAGATACTTCTGCCACATTTGCTCAAGCAGCCATTTTGGTCAGTGTGACTCTCCCTCCCCTGCCCACAATTGATTGGCCCAGGGGGATTCTTGACTCAAACTGGGTCCTTTCCTGGGATTTTTGACGTAGGATCTAAAGAGTGGATCCAGTCTCTGTCTAGTGGTGGAAGTTTTAACAGACAAAGCTTGGAGTTGTTGACAGACTGGTTGGCCCCCTGGAAGGCCTATGCTGAGAGAGGGAAGAATGAAGCAGATGTGTAAAGGGGATAGAGCCTAGAGGCAAAGGAAGAGGCCTGGCAATGTTCGAGGTTCTGGCTTCCTTTGGTCACATCGTCTTGTGATACTCAAGGAAAAGTTTATACTATCTTTGAGAATCACAAGACAACCCAGTGTCCTTGTGTATGAGTTTCCTAGGGCTGCTGTAACTAAGTACCCAAAACTGCGTGGCTTAAAACAACAGAAATGTGTTGTCTCACAGTTCTACTGGCTAGAAGGCCAAGGTCAAGGTGACAGCAGGGTTGATTCGTTCTGAGGGCTCGGAGGGGGAGAATCTATCCCATGGCTTTCTTCTCTGGTGATGGCTGGCAGTCCTTGGATTCCTTGACTTGCAGATGCATAACTCCCATCTCTGCCTCTGTTGTGACGCAACATTCTCCTTGTGTCTCTTCACATCGTCTTCCCTCTCGTGTGTCTTATCTGTGTCTCTTTTCTTTTTATAAAGACAACAATCATGTTGGATTGGGTTCCACCCTAAAGATCTCATCTTAACTTGATTATGTCTGCAAAGACTTTATTTCTGACTAAGGTCACCCTAACACCTCGTAATATATCCTTTCTCCTAAGTGTCTTGGAAGCAGTTTCTATCCCTTGCAATTTCACTTGGGTAAGTAGGGCAGGCACCTGAGGCAGAACTTGAGGGAAGAAAGACCAACGTGAGGTGAAGACGGGTTCGTCAGTATTGTGGGGGAATATTTGATTCAGATTTGAGTTCGGAGAATGGCTCAAAGGAGAGGTGTGTGAGGCTGCAGGTACTGTTGGCTCAACAGAAGAAGAAAGAGGGGAGTTAGAGCTGTCGGGACTCTTGGTTTTGCAAGCAAAAGAAACTCAGCTCAAGACTACTTAAGTGAAAACAAAGGAGGTGGAATTATTGACACATATAACTGGAAAGACAGGAGATATTACATACAAAGCAAAATCCATTGTCTTTATGTGGAAATATCAGAAGTAGCTAGGAAATTTCTCCTTAACACTGTCTAGAAATTAATAACAGTGATAATATTAAAAATAGGCACCCAAATATATTTGAATATGTTGGTGAATGGCCAATTTTTAAGTGATATAAAACTAAAATAATTATTGAAAATTGTATGTAATATTACAGGGGTTTATAGGAGGAAGAAGGGACCTTTTGCTGGGATAGTTAGAAAAGGTTTCATGGAGAAGTTGAAATATCAGCTATACTTGTATGATGTATCACGTTAGATATTTTAGTACAGGTCTGGGATTGTGACTAGTGACTTGAAGCTGGAATTCTTAGGGCTAATGATATTGAACTCCAGTTTTGGTAGCGTTATTGGAATGCAAATAGTCACCATTCGGTGGACAGCAGCCATTCAAGCTTCCAATTTGGCAAATGGTGGCAAATTTTTAAAATGCAGATTTTGTTCCCAAGTTGTCAAGGCACCCGTTGCTTTAGTTTATTCTTTTTTAATGAGAGAGAAGATAGGAGAACAGCAAAATCAGTCTCTAGAGTTTATTAAGCAGAAGATGGTAGGCACTTTAGCTCAATAAGATAAAGTGCATGGATTTGAAATTTAAGTAATTCTCCATGAGAATAAGACAAGGAAGCACTTAAATCTCAATCCAGTTTCTACCTCATCCACTGGGGCATAAGCTTTAGGCAGTGTAAATGGATGTAGGAAATTAATCTTCCAAAAGGCAAGTAGACATTATTCCCAAATACTCTAACGAGAAAGTCAAGTTCCCCATTTCTAATTTGTTTTAAGTTTCATGAAGAAATAAAAAACAGAGAGGAGAGGGAAGAAAGCCCATTGTCCTGTCTATTGATGTCTCCCTGGCATTTCATGATGATTATGTAATCTTATTAACTAATTAGTAGTTTCTTTTTGGAAATATATCCACATGATAGAATATTAAGAGTAAAAAAGTGTGTATGGAGTGACATAGCTCTGCCTTCCACTCTCGGTCACCAATTCCCTAATTTTCCCCTCTGCAGCACTCATGGTCACTGGATTTTTTATGTATATTCCAGGAGATATTCTGAGAATTTCTTTATTATACAAATGGTAGCATACAACACAAACTAATTTGAATTTTGTGGCTTTTTTTTTCCCACTTTGAAGATCAGTCCATGTGGCTATATGAAGCACTGTACCTTTTTTAAAGGCAAATAGCACTCCATCTCATGGATGTACCATATTTTTATTTGCCCACCATAGATATACTTGTGGATTGTTTCCAATTTTTTACAATTATAAATAATGAATTTTTTTGTATATACATGATTTCATACATGTGTGAATGTACTTATAGGATAAATTCCCCAAAGAATGTATCAGACAGGGGTTGGTCAGGAAAATAGATGCCCCGCTACATAGTTCTGTTGTTAAAGCTTTTAATAAAGGGAGTGCTGGCTTACACATCCTTGGAAGACCTGGAGAAGTGAGGTCAGGAAGATGGTGCTGGAAATCTCGCGAGAAGCTCAGTGTGGTGGGGCTTTCTCACAAGCTCGCTGGGAAACTGCTGTCACTCCCAGTCGTCTCTGGGACGCTCTGGCGTACATCCAGCGTGCAGCGCAGTGGAGGTGGTTCTCGGGAGTTTGCAGAAACACCAGTCTCATGTCTCCCAGCGTGTCTGGTCCGATCGTCCCTGGAAAATCATGTTGGCGTCTCTCTTGTGTCTCTCAACTCCTGCGGGGCCTCTCCCTGGAGGACTAACTGGGAGCCGCACTGGGATAGAGCTTCTGGAAAATGCAATACCGAGTTTCTCTATTGGATGAAGGGACTGTAGAAGTGGGCAGTGGTGACAAAGAGTTGACATCAGACAAAGGACGTGTAGAGTGACGAATTTTGTGTCATGCTTAGAAAGGTTTGCTCTACTTTGAGGACATAAGAGGATTTGCCCATGTTTTCTTCAACTATTTTTATGGGTTTCAAAAATTTAAATCTTTGGCCCATGTGTACTGTATTTTGGTATGCTGAGTGTGTGGGTATACACCTTCATATTTTCCAAATGAGTTAAAGGAAAGCAGAGGGTTCTAGATTATTTTTATTCTGTCTAATGCTTTCTACAAGTTACAGATTCCAGACCTTCGACCTTTAGGTTCTAGCAGTACTCGTGCCCCTAGGTCAGGCGGGTGGGCAGAGGACTGGGAGAGACTTTTCGGGCTGGGGAAATGCCGAGAGGCAGAAGTGAGGTTGGTACAGTCACAGAACGGGGGCGAGGCTAGCCTCAGTTGTGGTGACGTGGAACGGGGGAATAAATAAGACGGCTCAGCAGGATGGGGTCGGAGTGCAGAAGGCCCTCGGTGTCAGGCACAGGCAACACGGAGCAGGTTGGTGAGCAGAGAACTACAACCGCTGCTGAAAGCTGTGTTGGGGAAGCTGCCACGCAGGCTGGTTTCGAATCAGGACTAAGCATCCCCAGGTGAGCACGCTGCACGCCAGGGGGCCTGAGACCTGGTGTCCAGTTTCTGCTCCTCAGTGGACCCCTGAGAACCCATCAGACCGAGGTCTTTCTTGGACCCACAGCTTAATGGCGAGAGCTAACAGCCATGCTGGGCTGCAGGGGAGTTTTGTGGGCGTTATCTCACTTAGTCCTCCACCTGCTCTTATCCCCATTTTATAGGTTGGGAAACCGAGGCTTAAAGACATTGGCCAACTCACTCAAGGTCCCACGGATTAGAAGTGGCAGAACTGGGCTTGAGAAGGGTCTGTCCGATTCCAGAACCAGCGCTCTTATTGGCTGTCAGGGCTCCGAACGCCAGGCCCCTGCGCGTGTGGAGGGCTTCAGAAGGAAGGGCTCTCTGACTCTCCTCTGCTCTCATTTCTCCCTCCAAGCGAGTCATAGAAGCCAGAATTCCAGCCTAAGCAAGAGCGAGACTCATCTCTACAAAAAAATAGGAAAATCAGCTGGGTGTTGTGGCACACACCTGTAGTCCCAGCTACTCAGGAGGCTGAGGCAGGAGGATTACTTGAGCCCAGGAGTTTGAGGTTGCAGTGAACTGTGATGATGCTATTGCACTCTAGCCAGAGTGACAGAGCACGACTCTGTCTCAAAAAGAAAAGAAAAAAGAAAAAAGAAACCAGAATTCCTTTCCTCCTAGGTGAGTCACAGAAACCAGAACTCCTCTCCCCCAAAGCAAGCCATAAAACTGCCAAAGGTCACTTTCTGACCTACCTTCTTTGAAGGTGTGACCCTCTTTAGAGAGGGGTCCTGCCCCGTGCCCAGGGGGAAGGAATGCCACCCAGCGAGGCCAAGACGAATCTGGACCGGCCTTGCTAGGATCTCGCCCCTTCCCCACCCCCATTTATTACTGCTATGTCTTACCCTTTCTGTCCAATCATGTTTCCCCACAACTATCCACTTCTTTCATCAGACACAGCATAAAAAAACACTCAGTTTTCCATGGGTCTTGGGGTTTTCATCTCTGAAGCCTCCCGTGTCACATAGACCTTTGATTTAATAAATTTGATTTAATAAATTTGTTACGATTTTATCTTGCTAACCTGTTATAGGAGTGTCAGTTCTGCCCCTCGTGATAGCCGAGGAAGAGATGTCACTTTTTTGCCCTACACGGCTAATCCTCCGAGCTCTGAGGTCACACCTCTGACTCGGGACCCACACAAGATTTCCTCTGCTACTGGTTACGAGCAAGGAGCAAAGATTTATATTCCTGTGTGAATTATTTGACTGTGGCAGCTGTACTAGACATTGGGATCTCCAGAGAAGCAATCCTGAATTGCTGACGTACATTCTGGTCTGAGCAGGCAACTGCCTACATAGAAAGATTTTAGAAACTTCCTGGGGGAAAATGCCTCCTGCTTTGTGCAGCTGGGTGTTTAATCCACCTGAAATTTATTATTGTGAATGGCAGGAGGTAGGAATTGACTTCTATATATTTTTCCCCATGGAGAACTAACTTTCATAGCAACGTTTATTGCACAATCTACTTCTGTTAATTACAGGATTTCTGTAGAGGCGTGGGTCTGTCTGGGCCGTCTGCTCTGATCCTTTGCTGTGCTTATCCATCCCGACACCTTGCGACACTGTAGTAGTCACTACAGTTTGAGAGTCTGTTTTTTTTTTGACAGGCAAATAACTCTCCTTTATTTTCTTTCTGTTTCAAAATTGTCTTAACTATTCTCGACCATGTGTACTTTTCTTCCTTTTTAGCACTTTTGTTGAGGTATAATCAACACACATATTAATGCCTACAATAAAAGTTTGGACACATACCTGCCTGTGAAACCATCAGCACAGTCGCAATAATGCACGTCCCTGGTCCCCTAAAGTTTCCTCGTGACCTTTTGTGACCTCTCCCTCCTGTGCCTTCCCTCTACCCCTGTCCCCAGGCAACCACTGATCTCCTTCCTGTCACTAAAGATTAATTTGCATTTTCTAGAATTTCATGGAAATAGAATTATAGAGTGTGGACTCTTTCTCGTGTGGCATCTTTCTCCCAGCGCCCTATTTTGAGGCTCACTCATATTCTTGCGTTAATTCCCTTTGATCGCAATCTTGCTAAACTCGCTTATTCTAATAGAGATTTTTTTTTTTTTTTTTTTTGCGGAGCCCATCAGATCATGATTAAGGAAGTTTTAAAAAAATTAACTAAAGTCCATATTTTGCTCAGATTTCCTTAGTTTTTACCTAATATCCTATTTTTCTAATCCAGGATCCCAACTAGGACGCCACATTACACTCAGCTGTCCTGGCTCCTTGGGCTTCTCCTGGCTTTGGTGGTTGTTACTGAGACTTTCCTTGTTTGTGATGACCTTGACTTCTTTGAGGTCAGGAATTTTGTAGGCTATCCCTCTGGGGTTTGTCTGATGTTTTTATCATGGTTTAGACTGTGGTTATGGGTTTTTGGGAGGAAGATCACACTGATAAAGTGCCATTTTCATCATATCATGTCAACGGTACATGCTGTCTTTGTAACTTAGCCTTGTTGATGTTAATTTTGATCACCTGGCTGAGGCAGCGTTTGTCAGGTGTCTCCAATGTAAACTTACCCCTCTCATTTCTTATACACTAACTTTTTTTTTTTTTAAGACAAGGTTTTGCTCTGCTGCCCAGGCTGGAGTGCAGTGGTGCAATCATAGCTCACTGCAGCCTCGAACTCCTGGGCTCAAGTGATCCTCCTGCCTCAGTCTTCTAAGAAGCTAGGACTACAGGCACATGGCACCACGCCCAGCTAATTTTTAAATTTTTTGTAGAGATGGGGTCTTACTATGTGGCTCAGACTGTCCTTGAACTCCAGGCCTCAGGTGATCATCTGCCCTTGGCCTCCCCAAATGCTGGGATTACAGGTGAGAACCAGCACACCAGGTCTTTTAATACACTACTCTTTGAAATGAAATAACTATGCACAGTCCACACTCAGGGAGTGAGGAGTTAAGCTCCATTTCCAACAGCCATCATCCTTTTTCTCTGCTAGATTTTGTATTTTGTCTTTTCTTGATTTGTACCCATATGGACTGTAGCTTTTGAGAAAGAACATGTGGTAAAGATTTCTAATGCCTGGTGTCTAGCTGAGCCCAGGTGAGCCCAGCTCAACCTTGGCTGACCTGTAGATCTGTAAACAAGATAAGCGAATACTTGTTTTGGTAAGCCACGGAAATTCTGTGGGTATTTGTGCTGCAGGATTGCTGTAGCGTTAGCTGAAAACTAAGGAGGCTTTCCTTGTATTTCCAGAGATCCTTGGCTGATGCTTCATTTCTAAGGATGGGGTGACTGGGACTCTGCGTGCACGGATGGGGCTTGTTGACTGTGCGGTGCACATGCAGGGAGACAGCTATTCTACTGGGAGCCTTCAAATGTCACTGCAGGACTTGCAGTTATGCTGCCACTGCCACTTTCCCCAGGATGCCCTGTTCACATTACTGGGGTTTATACACCTTTCTTCCAGCAATCTGATAGACAATTGGGGAGGGGGTTGTCTCACTCAGTACTTAGACTTTCACTGAATCCCCTAACTCAGCAGGCGCCTCACTCGTGTGTTTAGTAACATTGCTGAGGTCAGAATGGAAAAGCTCTAGTCTACTACCCAAGTAAGGGAGGTGGAGGTGCCTGCCTACAGGACGTGAAAGAGAATCCTAGCGTCTACTTGCCCTTTGTAAAGACTTCCAACCAATTTTCCTGTTTTCAGCCTTGTCTCCAAGCCTTGTCAGCAAAAGTGCTCCCAATTCCTAAGCCTTTGGAAGTGTTTATTGAATCCACGTGTTGCTTCTTCATAGTCTCACACATGAGCACTTAGATTTCAGCTTTCTTTGCTCTTTTAAATGTTATGCACATACATCTGCTTTCCAGCTTCAAACGTTTTGTTAATGTCTCTATTTGGTTTTGTTAATAACTCTCTACCTTTCTGACTGTGTATTTAAGACCTTAAAAAACATTTTTATTATCCTATGGTGGAGTTTTAATAGGGAAGCAAGGTAAATAAGTCTGTTTTATATACCATATTTAATGGGGAATTCCCATCCCCTTTTTAATGAATATGTCGGTAACTTTAGAATAATTCATAATTAAATTTATTGACATGTTACAATTTCTGTTCCTTGTATATAATGTGTTCTCTGTGGGTTCATTTTTTTTCTACTTGAACACATAGCTCTTCAGGGAGAGTTAAAGGATTGTGTAAAAGATGGTAAAATGGAACATTTCCTAGCCATGAAGATGTCAAAAGCTATATTCCAAAGGACTGTAAAATGAAATGATAGAAAATCAGCTTTTCCACTCATTTATACCTGACTCCGTTCAGATTTGACTACCAATCAGTGTCTTATAAAGAGGTTGGAGAGATCAAGAAATGGAAGACTAGAAATTGAATGAGGAGTTTTGAAAAGCATAATAATTTTGGGGAAGTGCTATACTTTATTAAATAACCTCCTAACCTCAAATCAAGCGAGAGATATTTTGAAGGAACTGTCAAAAGGATACTAAGGGTGCCTTGCATTTTGGGAGGCAGGGTAGCTGGTGACTGAGTCATGGTGGTGGTATTGAAATGCCAAGAGGTAGGCTGATGTGGCTTTTGGCAACAGGACAGAGGGCTTCTTTGGAAGATTAATGCACTCCCTGAGTTTGTGGGGGCAAAGGTCGTATGAGTGCGTTATGTGGACTAGATATGGACTGTATACCTAACAGAGACAGTGCGTGGTCTTCGTAGGTCTTGGCCAAGAAGCCAAGTGGAGGAAAACCGTCCCCCAGAGGAGAGAAAATGGAGGCATCACTGTATTCCTAGAGACCGAGCAAAGGGTGAGTGACCTGTTGGAACAGACTCTTTCATGCTCATCAAGGGAACTGCAGGTGAGTGATTTCTATAGGGGAGTCTCTAAAGACCACTGAAAGCACCATGAGATCAAGAGTCAGAGGTAAACACTTGCCAAATCCTGAGAGCACTGATGCTAACTCACCTCCTTGTACTAGTCATTGGAGTTTTCCTGCTGCCTTCTTCCTTCCTGTCTGGTCTGAAGGGATCAGAAGTGTATTTAGCAGGGAGAAGTAGAAGCACATCTGGGGAAGGGAGAAGAGGCTGTGGCACCTCCTTCCTTAACCGCAAGTTTTTCACTTGTAACAGCTTGGCCTGGGGGAAGGAGAGAAAACTTAACTTGCAATCAATGTTTGAATTCTGTTGCTCATTGGATATTTAAAATGTGAAATTGATCTTTTGTGATTTAGATCTTTTTAAATTTTTATTCTAACAGTGACCAGAAAATTCACTGGGCTGAATTTTTATCCAAGAGTAGGAGGATTTGTCCACTAATAGTTTTAAAGGGAAAATGAGAGACAAAATGGGTGTTAATAAGTTTAAGTTGCTTTACGGTTATATCCCAGAAGTTGGATAGTTCATTAAAATGTTTACACTTATCTGACAATATTTTTATTCTGCCCTCACTCTTGAGGGGATAAAATTCTAGGTTTTTAAAACAATCACTTCAGTGATATTGTTCCATTGTCTTCTGACATCTATTGCTGTTGAAGAGAAGTCTGTGTTGGGGTAATTATCATTTGTGTTTCTGAAAGTCTCGCAAAAGAGGCACTGGCAGCTGTTCTGGACTTTCTTCTCAAGACTGTTTTCTATCCAAACATGATAGAGCTGGTGTCTCATTCTGGAGCAAGTGGTAGGTTTGCTTAGTGCCTTGGAAGTTAGAGATCGTGTATCCCTCAAAGCCTTCAGCTCTCCTCAATGCATTGAGTTTTTTTCCCCCGTCTGAGCTGGGAGGTGTGTCTGAGCCCAACTTTATCTTTTTTTGGCTTGGAGCATAGCGAGTATCATCTGGATAGGAAGTTACCAAATTTAAATAATCACTTTAATGACCTTTTCTTGAGTATTTAATTAATTCTAGGTGTTAATGTAAATAACACTGAAGTTTCAATTGTCGTAGCAATTGTCTATTGATAATTCCCATTTACCAAGATTGATTTTAATTTTAGCAGACATTGTATATTTTTCTCCTGAATATTTATTTCAGAGTACTTATTATGTTTTCTGTTTTTTAAAAATGTATTGTCTCCAGGCTTCCCTTATTAACTACTCTGTTGGGATGTTCCAGTCAGAGGTGTTGCTCTTCCTCAGCTTGTAGTGACGCCAACCCCATTTAATGCTCCTCACACTTCCCTTTCCCCTTCGCTCATGTTATATTTCCCATTTTATGACTTTTCACTTCTTCAAACTGCCCTTTATTGCTGAAAGTTCCACATTGTAATTTGAAAAGTAGAACACTAAAATATCCATTTTTGAATGATCTGCTAACTACTGGACTGTAATTTTATTTAAAGTTGGTAGTTCAGCTAAAACTTTAACTATTTTATTCAACTTGAGAGATATTTTTGTAGCTGATTATTCCTGCTTATGGTTTTACCTAGAGCTTTTATTTTGCAGTTGTATTTTTGTACCACATTAGATATTTTTCCATCGATTTGCACAAAGCTAGATAAAAACGTTAACAAAGACATAAAAGTCATATGTTAAACCAGGAATAGTATTGGAATCAGAAATTATATAGTGCATCATCTTACTTTTATTTTTTTTCCCTGAGATTTATTGCTTTGGAGAAGATTCAACCCAAGAATATGATGGCTAATACAGTTTTACCAAATTCTCAAAGAACTAAAATTATGAAGCTAAAGCTTATTTCATATGCAGACTGGAAATGAAAAGAAAAATATGTTCAGATAAATTACCTGAGGTAGAAAAATAAATGCCAACCATACAGATGAAGCATGTCTTGCTTGTTATATATGTTAGATTGGGTGTTCTCCTAGTGAGAGCTGTTTCTTCGTTTCAGATCATCTTTTTCAGAGATTTCCCATGGCTTACTTTAACCCAAGGGAAATTCGGAAACTGTGTAGGATGGCAGAGGATTGCTGTCTCTTTTCTTCCTGTAATTAAAGGGCAGGGGGTCTTAGCCTGGGGTCTGTGGAGGCCTCAGGGATCCATGGGCAGGCTTTGTGTACAAGGGGGGGAGGTATCTTGTAGTTTGGATGCTGTAACAAAATACCACAGACTGGGTGGCTTATGAACAACAGACAGTTGTTTGTTCTCACAGTTCTGGAGGCTGGGAAGTCCAAGATCAAGGCACCAGTAGATTCAGTGCCTGGTGAGGGCCCACTTCCTGGTTCATAGACAGCATTGTGGTGTTTCCCTAAGCTGATGCATCGGATTCTCATCAGTGCAGGCTCTTGCCAAGCTGGGCCATTGCATGCATGCTTTCAAGCCTCTGTGTACCTTTTCCATAGTGGAAGATGAGACTTCCTGGAACTTCTGGACTCTAGGACCTTCCCTCACTCCTAGACAGTTAGATCTGTTCTCTGGAACCACAGGCACTGTGACCTCTCATCGACCCAAAAGTATCATGGAGGTCATCTCACTAAAGTAAGCACCCAGGCGAGTGACATCCAGCATCGAGAATATTCTTTAGGACATGGTTGGGTCAGCTTAATCTGTACCGTCTCACCAGCTCATCTGCAAGTATTACCTTATACTTGGAGATGTAGGAACAAGGAAAATTTTGCTCAACATGGAGGTGGAAGAACAAAACTATGGGAAAAATATCAGAAGCCACCTTTAATCTACCCACCCTTAAATGTATAATAATGACTAATTTGCATTTTCAATGTATTGTAAGCCCATATTACTGCTGGAACATTAAGATACAATGATAGCTTGGCTAAATGGTTGATTAGAAAAGTCACATATATATTTATATAGGTATAGAAAGTTCTGTAAGATATATATATCCATCTGTTACTTGAAACATTTTTTTTTTTTAGAGGGGCAGGTTTTGGAGGGTTTCCACTTTTTACTTTATTCATTTTTTATTTAATTTCCAAAATTCATGATGAGCATGTATTATTTCCTATCATAAGAAAAAAACAAAAGTGTGAAGAACAGATTAGGAAGGTGAGATTTTACTTTGTATCCCTGGAGCTTACCTAGGGGGGTTGTTGTCAAAATCTCCTGGGGAGTGTCTCCACACACACATTCCTGTCTCCCTGCCACCCCTTACCAGTCACTCCTGGTTCTCCTTCATTGCTTGGGTAACTCGTGGCATCCCCAGACAGAGTTCAATCTTGTTATGACAATATTCTGGAAGGGGTGCTCTGGAGAAGGCTTTACCCACTCTGGACCCCAGGGCATCATTTTGCTTGTGACAATCATTTGAAGCTCCAAACAGCTAGTTGGACCCTGAAGTCATCTCTTGGCCATCTCTGATGGGTGAGCTCAGTGGAGACCTCGCCAGGGAAGAGGAAGATCATGGCAGAAATCGAAAATACCATGTAGTCCTCGTTTCTGCTATGGTAGGGATGTCAACCCAAAATCCAGAGAGGAAAATTTGTCTTCCTCTTGGGGAGAGAGCAGTTTGTGGACTTTAACAGCCCTCTTTTTACTCCCATGATGGGGAGAGTGTTGGATATAACTTCCTGAAGCTTGCAGACAATTCTGAGAGGTTGGGAAGGAGCTTTGTCTTTGGATGAGGAGACTTTGAAAGTATGCATGCTGTGGTGCTCCAGACCCACAGGGAAGGGGCTGGGGGACTCACCTGTCCCTATTCTCTTTGCCCAGGGACAGCTGGAATAGGCAAGTCATTTAACCTTTCTGTGTCTCAGTTTTCTCATACAGAAAATAGGAATAATAATAATTCTAATGATTAAAATCATTCACACTTGTATGCATGTAGCATTTAACAGATATTAGCTCTTACTTTTACTATGTGTGATGGGAGGTCATACAGGCCTGCTGTGCAACTAGCCCACGGAGGAGGACGCACAGGTGTAGCAGTGACCCCTTCACATGGCAAGTAAACCCTCGGTGCTCACACAGCCTCTCTGCCAGCCTCATGGCATAAAACAAGTGAGCACAAGGCTCACTGCGACCTGGACGATGCTACTCCATGCAGGAGATGTTGGCTGTGACACTTACCTTCATGAGAGATTGGGGCACCGCTGGGAGACTCTCGGCTCCCTTTGTGTCATTATCTCATGTGTACCCCCTGCTGCTTGCTGGCTGGATTGGTGACAAACCGGAGTGAAAGCAACCTTAAATAGGGCTCTGCCCTTATTCTTGCAAAGTTGAAACCTGGATAGGCAGTGCGGTTAGGACCTAGCTTTTGGCATAATCAACACTATTGGCAAGAATAACCTCACGTTTAAGTGGGAAAAGGGGAGGAGGGAAATAAAGGCAAGAGCTTGTCTGCTGGGATGGCCTGACTGAAGCCTAGGGCATGTGGTGGCCCTGAGCTGCGGGCCCTGCGGGGTCCTCTGTGCGGGCGTTAGGGCGTGCGGGGCCAGGTGGTCTGCCGAGATAGAAGGGCCAGCTGGGCACGCAGCATGTGTCCTTGGGCCAGGACTGGAGGTAGGTGCAACTGATCTCAGAAGAGGTTCTGGAGGTGACACAGGGACACCTGACTTCTAGCCAATGGGGAAGAGGCCTGGCACTTGGGACCTGCAGTTGTGGCCCAATCCAGGCCCTTCTGTGAGTCAGCCAACATTCAAGGGCATCCCAGCCATGCTGGGGGTGTGGGAGGTGGGTCTCTGGAGTGGGCTGGTCCTGCTCCCCGGCCCACAAACCAGGTGGCTTAAAACAACAGAAATTTGTTCTCTCACAGTTCTGGAGGCCAGGAGTCCAAAATCAAAGTGTCAGCCAGGCCATGTTCCCTCTGGAGGCTCTAGAGGGGGATCCTCCTAGCTCCTGAAAATATCTCACTAGAAACAGATATGAGGGACAGAACATTTTTAAATACGGTTCTTGCCTGTAGCCTCAGCTACTCAAGAGGCTGCGGCGGGAGTTTGAGCCCAGGAGTTGAGGCTGAGTGAGCTATGGTGACGCCACCTGCACTCTAGCCCTGGTGACAAAGTGAGACCCTGCCTGAAAAAAATAAAATAAATACGGCTTTGTTCCGTGTAACCGGAGGCATTGTATTTCCATCTTAGAGTTCTTTTCTCTTGAGCAGTTCTTAGCGTTTGGGCAATTTGGAATCGTAAAGCGCAGGATGTGAGGTAGAAAAACTGCTGCTTAAAACAAATTCCTCCTCTGCCTGTTGTTCACATGCTGCTCTTACCCCAAGAAACTGAGCACCTCCTGAGAGGAGAGCCAGGAGCTTTCTGGAAGAAAGGAATGGGAGCAGAAGTGATGACTACCACCGCAAGGTTGGATTCCTGAAACCTTGCGTGTGTCCCGCCCATATTCTTTCTCCCCTGCCTGCTCACTGGAGCACCAAGGACCAGGGTGACCTTGGAAACTACGCAGTAAAAATTGCAGAGCCACTGTCAGCCCAGTCCCTGAAGGGCCATATGGAGCAGAGCCACCCACTAGCCTGAAGGGCTCCTCTAGAGCAGTTACAAACCTCTGACATATTATTCACCTATTTTTTTTTTTTTGAGACAGGGTCTCGCTCTGTTGCCCGGGTAGAGTGTAGTGGCATCATCACAGCTCACTGCAACTTCGAATTCCTGGGCTCAAGCAATCCTCCTGCCTCAGCCTTCTAAGTAGTGGGGACTACAAACGTACACCACCACACTCAGCTAATTTTTTTTGTAGTGGGTGGGGGCGGTCTCACGATTGCCCAGGCTGGTCTTGAGCTTCTGGCTTCAAGTGATCCTCCTGCCTCAGCCTCCCAGAGTGCTGGGATTACAGGCGTCAGCCTCTCTGTTTTGAAGTCTCTCTGTTGCAGCAGCCAGCGCTGCTCTCACTAACGCAGACCTACCATCTGCGGGTCCCCGGTGCCAACAGCAGGGCATGCTCTGTTAATAAGGTGCTTAATAAATGAGTAACCGAAATACAGCAGCTATACCTGTGAGGCAGAGCTATCCAGAATTGTTCCCAGTTGTGGGAAAAACAAAACAAAACTTATACCTCTCATTATGAAGGAAAAAGGTTCATAAAGTAGTGAAAATGCTGAAGTCTGCAAGTATCTGTTGCAGCCATCTGGAGGGTACGTACTATCTAGAAAATAGCAATGCCTGAAGTAGACATCTGCTATTTCCTCCTGCAGCACTATTCCTTTTCCTTTAAGGTACTAAATTTCAAAAGCCTTTAGGAAACCTCCCCTCCATCACTCACTGTGTGGTTTAGTGGGACCGACTCCACCTACCCCACCCCTGTTCACGGTATGCGTCTGGTCGGCTCCACGAAGGCTGGCCAGGGTAGTAAGATTGACTAGAATTCAATGTGTAAATTCAGTTTAAGGTTGTTTTCACTTCAATGTACTACTGAGACAGCAAACAGTGCAAAAGATATTTCTGCGATAAAGATCTACGCACAACCCACGGATTTCCTACATGTGCAAAGAGACAAACCCGAAATTAGTCGTCAGTGCGTCCCTCATGAGCGAGCAACCCATCGGGTTAGAGGGTCTTGGAGCCCGAAATTCACCATTTTCAACTATGAGGTCAGGGGGCTGCACCCACAGACAGGGATCCACTACTATCTAAGGAAACTACAACATAGTCACCTGTTCCACGTCCTGTGGGTCACTGAGCCCTGGCCACGGCCCAGCACAGCCCACCCTTTATGGGGCTACAGATGTGTACCTCTCAAGCCCCGCCTTGGCTAATTACTCCCTGTGTCACAGTCCTTACTGGAGAGCAGCACAGCATCACACACAAAATAACAGTAGTAACCCCAGACTAAATTAACACGTGCTGCCGGTCACAGTGCAAACCCTTGCTCAGAACAGGTAAATTATACAAACCCACCGGGGAGCGTTTGCAGCCCGAGCCTGTTGGAGTGCGTGAACTTCATTTATGAGGTTGCAGTTATCCGGCCACACCTGCAAGACTGTTCTTTCAGTTTTTCGAGTCAGGCTTCTCTCAGGAGAACCCACTTTCAAAAGTGTGTTCTTGGGAGCTTCAGCCACACTCAGAGGCTGCCGCACTCCCAGGGTGAGGACGTCTTGGCATTGGTTGTACTTGCCGGGAGCCCTGGGCTCCGGTCCCCTGAGGCTGGCCCAGCCCCTCCGTCCCAACATCATCTGTCCTCTGAGGAAACAGCTGGTGGACATCGCTACAGTTACACCCATCACAGTGGCCCTGCCGTGGGAACTCTGCTTCCTTGACCTCTCTCTGCCACCCAGTCTGTGATGGGGCAAGAGTCGTCTCCCAAAATTCATGTCTACCCCAAAACGCACAATGCAACCTTATTTGGAAATGGGGTCTTTGCAGATGTAATTAGTTAGGGATCTCAGGATGAAATCGCCCTGGATTTGGGGTGATTCCTAAATCCAATGCCTGGTATCCTTATAGAAGACAAGTCAGACAGAGACACACGAGGAAGACGGCTGTGTGAAGGCGGAGACAGAGGTTGGAGGGATGCTCCAATCTCGCTAGATTGTTATTAGTGATGTTAAATTTTATTTGTTTTCTTACAGTTCCTGGTCATTCTTAGTCTTTAATTCTTGGGGAAAAACAGACAAATCAAAAAGTTTATTGAAGAATTATAATGTTTGAGGTTCATATTCATATCTCTCCTTCCCAATTTAATTATTACAACACACGTGTGAAGTGGTATTATCATTTTCATGTCACAGATGAGGACATTTAGGCTCAGAGAACTTAGAGGACTTCATTAAGATCGCTTGTCAATGGCAGTATTTGAAAGCAACATGAAAGCCTAAACGTTAGCACAGGCAAGCGCATCTGTGACACAGCACATTCATGGAAGGATTCTGGAATAAGAGAAGGGCAGGAATTCGGGCTGGAAGCCGACTGGGTGCAGAGGGCTATGTGTGAGCCGGGACCACACTAGTTGCTGTAGCAAGTGAACCTCAAAATTCAGAGCTTACCACATAGACACTTGTGGCTCACTCAGGTGACAGCCCAAGTCGGGTGTTCCTAGTTGGGGGTAGCTTTTGTTCCCAGGCTCCTTTTGTCTTGTGGACCTTGGAGCATCCCATTGGCATTGTTCAGTCTCTCAAATATTCATCTTTTATTTTCCTTTAGCCTTTTTTCCCCCAATAAAATGGTATTTCCTGACAATGTCTGCTTTTTGGCATTCCTTCTCTTCTCGCTGCCCACCTGAGAGTTCGCCTCCGTAGGTGTGTAGACAGATGTCTGGCTCGAACAGGCACCCATGGAGAATGGATGTTCCTTGGCAGTTCTGTGTTACTGCCCCAGCTATTAACGGTTCCTTAAATGAATTTCCCAAGACTCAGCTCTCAAGTCACCCTGCCCTTTTCAAGTTTGTCTGCCAGAGCCGGTGATGTGTCTAGCGCTTCCGAAGGCTCTCTGAACCTCGTTCCACATTTAGCTGCTGATTGTGAAAATCCCAGACTGTTTAGAAAAAAAAATCCTACCTAATTTTAGGATCACGACTCTGAAAGGAAATTTCTATAGTTTATCGTTATCGATGCTTTCTTAGTGAGCGCCTTTGGGACCCAAAATGAGAGACCCCACACTTAAAAGCCATGAGGGAGGAGTGAACACAAGGCTGAGGGGTTAAAGGTAACTCTGCCACTTAGTGAGCAGTTCCCAGGGAGTTGGCTACATCCCAGGACAGGACCATTGTCATACTCATCTCCAGAAACCTCCCTCCAAGACCAGCATTCTTGGTCTCTTGCTTCCCAGAAATACACCATTTTCTTGGCGTATTCGTGAAGCTTGGCTGTCGAGAGGAGGCTGCTGCTGAGATTTCTGTAGCATTGGGGGTGGGCGTGCGCTGAGATGCACACTGACCCTTGCAGGTCTAGCACGGTCTCTACGGGCTGCATCAGTAGCAGAAGTCGGGCAGCCAGGGCCACTGCTTTCTTAAAACTGAAGATCAGAATATGGGCTGTGCTCAGGGGTTTTGACTTCACCTGGCTTAGTCTTTGAGCGTATCCTTAGATGAATGGGAGGCTGGCTGCTTCCGGTGTTGGGGAAGCTGGGCCGGGAGATCTGCTTTGTGGCGGGGCTTTGGTGCAGAGCAGGCCTAATGGGAAGTCAGCTCCCCGAGGCTCCCAAAAGTCGAACCACCGTGTGGCTGATGAGACGTGAACAAAAGACACTTGATTACATGGGTGTGTGTGGGAAGCAGTGCTTAGCCTCTCAGCTTAGCTTTATTTCTAGCTGTTCTATGGAAATGCATTTTCGATCATGGTAATTATCAAATTTCTTTGATTCCAAGATATTACACTGATTGTAAAACATATTATCAATTTAATAACAGTGCTTTTTTTGGACAGGGAGAAGAAAGAAAAACTGCTGTTTAAAATGTGCAATTTGACTGTAAAACACATTCCAAATTTTAGAAATGATAAAATGTGTTGATGTGGTAAAATGTTTTGGCTCAAGGCAATATGTTAGAAAAGAAGATTTTCTGCTTTAAACTAGTGCAAGGCCAGCTCCTCGGGTAGCGGAGAGGCTTTTTCTTCGCAGGTTAGTTATTCCGTTTCTGGCAGTGGTTTCGGGTCTGCAATTACAGGAGCTGCAGAAGCCAGCGGCTCCAGCGCCAAGTCTCCTGCGGGGCGATTTGTGGCTGTAATTTCTCACTGTTGTCTGTTCTAACGCCCCCCTATCTCGCACTGAAACCCGCTGGTGAGCAGAGGACCCCTAGGGAGTGGATTTGCAGGAAGATAAATTCCCCTGTCCCTGCCTACATCCGAATGCTATTGTGGAAGCCAATAGAATACAGATCACCCCAGACGGAATGCTGTGTACCTGCACTGCTAAGTAGAAAATTGCATATCAAATAACGGTTCCTAGACTCAGCTCTGTCTAGACACAAAACCTGCTTACAGTTTTTAATATTCCTCGTCATTCAGGCACATAGAACCCTTTTCCCCTCATTATCTCAGGCAGTTTATTTTGGGGGAACTTTTCACTGCCAATGGCCAACTCCTATCTTCATCGTGTCCCCAGTGTTCTTCGAGATGATGTTACAGTGGTCAGCACCCTGGACTGGATCTGCTGGGGCTCTGACGGCACCGGGTTTCATCTTTGTAATAAGTGCTTAGCATTAGTACCAGCACGCAGTAGGTGCTCAGTAAATGTATGTTAAATGCATGAAAACAGGGAGAACTGGCTGGCATAAGAACCTCTAACACATCCTTCTTATGTGGGCTTAGCCTCTCTCCTTAGGAGCAGGGTGTATGTTTAATACGTTAACTAGCATCTGATTGGCATTTTGAGTGTTTTCTTCATGACATTATTCCTCATTAGGCACTTCGTCTCTGTTTCCTCTAAACACTAGTAAGTGCTGTGGGCTGCAAGGACCCGAAGAGGCTGGCTGTGCCTTTGCAACAGTGGCAGTTCTGTTCAGCCTCCAGACAGCAGCACGATTCAACAAAGCAGGATGGGAGATGCCAATCACAAAGTGAAAATACATGGACATCAGCGTTCCGTCCAGGATCAGTGCCAAGATCTTGGCGGATTGGGTGGCTGTAGGCATGGGATTATTTGGGGTCATCAGAAAATCCACAGATGGATCCCTCAAGTTCTAACAGCACATCAGTTCTCACCATTAGTGCTTCCCTTTTTTTAGACTGAAACTTTTCTTTTTTTTTTTTTTAACCCTGATTCGTCAACTTCAGAAATTTTTATTTTCAAGAGTCCTAAGTAATATAAAACTCCAGAAAGAAAATACGTTAACATTTGTAATTCTTTAGGACAGGGCATGTGTGTGGGGAGGGCATACATTGAGTGTCAAAGAAATTAAAAGTCAAAATCCAAATTTTGGTCCAAGATGGCTTTTTCAGGAGGGACTTTCACTTGTGTTCTGAGACATGGTGGGTGGAAATCTCCCCTGGGTGGTGGCCTGGGGTGGCGCCTAAGCTGTTTGTTGGCAGGGGACAGGGCCCTGAATAAAACGTGCCACACCTTGATTTTCCCTCTGGGTCTCACGGTTTAGTTAGGCAGATTCTCGCTGCTTCCTCCATGGATGGTTCCTCCTGGGGGTGCTACATTGTGGAAATTGGAAAGGGCATTGTTGGTTGTGATAATGACAGGGGACCCTGCTGGCATTTGGTGAGCATGGCCTGGGAGCACTCAGCAACCTACAATGCAGGGGGCAGTCCTGCCATTGAAGAATTGCTCTGTGTCCTGCCAGACGCTCAGATGTGCTGTGGACTTTCGTGTGGATGAAAAACCTTTACTCTAACTCTGTTTCCCATGTGCACAACTGTGATGTGCCCTCAGTGTTCTGGGAAGCAACCACCACGTAAATTCTTTAGCTTGGAACTTTACTGGGCATTGGAAGGTCACTAGTGGTGGTTAACTCACCAGTGCCGCTGCCTCTGTGGCTTTCATGTTCTTGAAGATTCTAAGGACAGTGGCAAGCATCTAACTACTGCAGTACAACCTCCAGTGTTGGGTTTTCTGAGTATTTCTGTGTTGAGATATATGTATATTATTCTACAATTTTTTTTTTTACCCTTTTATTTCCGTTAGGGCACAGTATTGATTATTTTAAAAATTACGTTAGGAGGTATCTATCTGTATATCTGTCTGTCTCACTATGGTTTGAACATATGTCCCAAAGTTCATATGTCATAAACTTGGCCCCCAGTGCAACAGTGTTGGGCGGTGGGGTGTAATAAGAAGTGATTAGGTCCTAAGGGTTCCGCCCTCGGGAATGGATTAACATTGTTATCAAGGAAGTGGGTTGGTTATCACGAGAGTGGCTTTGTTGCAAAAGTTAAGTTTGGTCCCCTGCCAATCTCTTCTTCTTGCACTTCTACCTCTGCCAAAGGGTCATGAAGCACAAAGCCCTCGTCACATGCTCTTTATGCCCTTGGAAGTCCAAGCCCCCAATACCATGAGCCAAATAAATTTCTGTTCCTTATAAATCATCTAGCCTGTGCCATTCTGTTAGAGCAACGTAAAATGAACTGAGAAAGAAAACCGGTACTGAGAAGTGGGGCTGTTGCTGCCATAAATATCTGAAACTGCGGAAGTGGCTTTGGAACTGGGTGATGGGGAGAGATCAGAAGAATTTGGAGGAGCAGGCTAGAAAAAGCCTGTGTTGCTGTGAACAGAGCATTAAGGGTGATTCCGAGGGCTCGGAAGAAGAGAGCTGTAGGGAAAGTCTGAAACTTCTTAGAGATTACTTAAGTGGCTGTGATCAGAATGCAGGTAGAAATGTAGACAGTAAGGGCCATTTTGATGAGGTCTCAGGTGGAAATGAGGAACAAGGTATTGGAAACTGGAGTAAAGTCCATCTTTGTGATAAATTCACAAACAACCTGGATGAATTGTCCATGCCTGAGGGCTTTATGGGAGGTGAAATTTGAGAGCAATGAGCTAGGATATCTGGTGCAAGAGATTTCTAAGCAAAATACCAAAGGAGCTGCATGGCTACTTTTAACCACATAGTAAGATGTGAATGGAGAGAAATTATTTAAAGATGGAGTTTATAATTAAAATGGAAACGGAATAAAAAGATATGGAAAATTTGTAGCCTGGCCACATAAATAGCGAAATAGTGTATTTAGGAGAGTAAACCAAGAGTGTGGCCAAGCAAATGTTTGCTAGAGAGATTAGTGTGGACGGAAGGGAGCCAGGTGCGATTCTCCAGGACAGTGGGGGAAGGACCTTGAAGGTATTTCAAAGATCTTTGAGACTGTCCCTCCCATCACGAGCCCAGAGCAGGGCAAGGTTTCCAGAGAGGTACCCATGGGGCTTCAGAATTTGCTGCCCAGGGATGCTTGGGGTTCTGCTTCCCCTTTCCCCCTGCCCCCAACCCCCAGCGGGCACCATCCTACTTTCTGTTTCTATGAATTTAACTACTTTAGAATCCTCATATAAGAGGAATCATGCAGTATTTGTTTTTATTTTGTGACTGGCCTATTTCAATTTGGTGAATAACCCTCCTTAAGGTTTATTCATATTGTAGCATGTGATAGGATTTCCTTTCTTTTTAAGATGGAATAATATTTCATTCTGTGTATATCTCACTGTTTACTTACCCATCCCTTCATCAGTGGGCATCTGGGTTGCTCCCACCCCTGGCTGTTGTGAACAATGCTGCTATTAATATGGGTGTCGCAAATATCTTTTTGAGATCCAGCTTTAATTCATTTGGATAAACCGAGACGTGGACTGCTGGGTCCTAGGATAGCTCTATTTTTAATTTTTTGAGGAGCCGCCGTACCGTTTTCTGTGGCTGTTGCACCATTTGACGCTCCCAGCCACAGTGTACAGGGTTCCAATTTCTCCACATCCTCATCGACACTTGTCATTTTCTGTATTTTTGGTAGTAGCTATCCTAGTGAGTGTTTTTGATTGCGTTTTATATGAATTCTATTTCAAGACAGTAAAGGGGGAGGTACAAAATATTTGTTATAAAAAGAGACACTGAATTTAAAAGAGTTGAGAACGACTGCTCTAGTGTCTTTCTTCACAGCCTTAACAGTAGTCACATGAAAATACGATCTTTTAAACTTTGTTAGAAAACAACCTCTTTCCCCGCTTCCTCTAGCGAAGCTTCTGCTTCTCCTGCGGCAGCTTGGGGCCAGCTGTGCCCGGTGTGGCCTCCATGGGCATCGGTGGTTCTGTGTGGAATTAGATATTTTTAACTTTTGCACCAGCAATTAGTGATCTCTTTCTGTTAAGTGGGAGGACAAAATACCTGTTTCGTCGTTGAGCGGATGAGCTTTATATACAATGAGCATTAATGAGTAATGTTTCGCGACTGAGCAAGAGTGGATTTCCTAGTGGACACACATCATGGAGACGCAGCAGAATAAACATGGACCCCTTAAAACCATGGCTGGGACTCTGGGGCCTTTACGTGCTGTGCACTTGTTGGTCACATAAGGTATAGACGAGCCTACACCAACACAGTGCTTTCTGAACATGTCTGAAATGCATGTTACCATTTGATTAAAGAGGCAGAGCATTCAGTTTGGAACACTGTGGAGTGGGGATGTGGAATGACCAGGTTTTCTGTTCTGTAGACAGGTGCAGCAGCCTGGTCAGCCTGTTTGTCCCAGGACCTCAGCATTGGGGTACATCCAGCAAAACCCCTTCTGTGTTAACCTTGGGCTCATTCGAACTTTTTCCCCTCCTCACCTTTGGAGGTCTTCTCTGTGCTCGCTGGTGGAATCCCATTATAGGAGGCTGACCTGGGATGCATTTTATACCTGATATTTCCTTAAGTATGGTTCCTCCAAAGAAATTTTTCTTTAATGTGTCAGGGACCAAAAACATATATAAAAGAAAATTATTACAGTATTTCACTTGAGATTATGCAGATAATGACAAGTTTCTTTTTATTTTTTTTTAAAAGTAGTATTTATGGCTATTCAATTAAACAACCCACCAAACAATAGTGAACCCACCACTATCTCCAAGCGCGCTATCTTGGTGTTTGTAGCTCACCATATGTTTGAAGTATGACATAATCCTTATGGAACACATTCAATTTGTTGCTTCCCAACTTCAATAGAAGCAGTTAAGTCTGTCTCCTTGTAGACAAATTGTTAATGAAAAGGTAGCTGAACAATCATTTTCTTGTAATATGCAATTCTGTCTCCTTAAATACAGGAGCCTGACAGGGCCATTCGGCAGTTAGTACTTTCTCTATACAACTGAACTCTCTCTGACCCTCCAAAACTAACAACTGGAGCAAAAAGAGAGAAAGGGGAAAGTCAGCCAAAAATAAACACGCACCTGTAATATATAGAATCCTGAAAATTGAATGGAAGGTATATTTTACTTTATTGTTTTCAGATAATATATGAATAATTGCCTTCTGCTGCCAAATGCATTTTTATCGATTTTAAAGTATTTCATGATGTTGGTGCAATGTTTGGAAAATGGCGGGACTGTCTGAAAGATTCGGGATTTAGAATCCTGAGCTCCCCTCTCTTTCGGCGACGAGTAGAGCTGCCGATGGCGGCACAGATGCACGATGGCTCCCTTCCTCCTCCAGAGCCACAGAGGAGGAAGCAAAAAGATTGGCCATTGGCCAAAGCAAGCACGTGATTTATTTTATTTTATTTAAATTTAATTTTATATTCTACAACTTCCTAAGAGTTTCTTGAATAGAATTGGACAAAGCCTTACATCCTGTTTTAAAATTCCAATAAAATAGTCTAACAATGTCTTTAGGACATAGTGTAAAGTAATAATATCGAGTGTTAACTATACCCAGGTTATCTGTGTGCTTCACTGTGGAAGAATGGATGGGCCATGAAGATTACTCCCATCTGATAGACAAAGAAACATGAGTCAGAGATGTTAATTAACGTGCCCAAGGTCAGCCAGCAATTTAGTGGCGGAGAGAGCATTTACATTCAAGAATGCAAACTCCACTCCACAGTTAAGATGCTCGATGCCTACTCTATGTAGCGTTAGAGCTAAAGACCATTTTATAGTAAAACATCCATTCAGACTAATTTGCGGATTTGGGTGCTGAGCAGTTTGAATGACAGAATGTTTGAAAAGAAATGCAATCTTACACCTCCAAGCAGATGTGTGTAGAGCAAATTAAATGAGGGTTTTAAAATTAGGCAAGAGTCTTGAAGATTGTTATTTTCTGTAAGTTCAAAGATGTTCTTTAAAATAATAAAGTATTTTATTTTAAGGTCTTGGTTTCTTTGTTCCAATCCACGTTTTTTTTGGTAGTACGGATGTAAACTGATCACGTATTGATTAAACAAACGCGGTGAAACGCAGCCCCCGCGGGAGTGCCTTGGGACGGCAGACCCGTGTGCCGGAACCTTTGAACGTGCAGACTCCGGGCCTGCACCCCTGCTCGATCGCTAAATGGCAGGTTTCTTTATTCCTCAAGCCTCTGTTTCCCCGTCTTTCAAGTGGGTATGATGATGGCACCAACTTCTAGGGTTGAGGACCTGACGTACTAGACGGAGATTAGATGTGCAAATAGGCGTCCAAGCCTTAGCGCGGTGCCAGGTGCAGAGAAGGCGCTCGGTTGCTGTGAACATCGTCACGGCTCACGGAAGTGAGGACCGGAGGCCTGCAGCGCAGGGCACAGGGAAGCAGCAACCACCCTCTGCAGTGAATCGAACGTGCGCTGATGTGGGAGGTGGCGCGTCCGGGAAGGTGGGCTGTGGCCCAGTCTGAGCCTGATCAAAGCGCCTGGGTTTCCTCCTGGTGGCATCAGGACGCCCTGAAGACTCCTGAGGATGGCTGTGCTAGGGCAGGGTTTGGGGTGTGATTTGGTGGAGAGAAAACACCGGAGATCCAGTCGGGGCGGAGCAAAGAGAAAGGAGATCACATGACAAGCCTGCCCGGGGGAGAGGGCAGGTTGTGGGTGACCCAGAGGCCGTGGGTGTGGCATGTGGACGCCATGCCGCTCACGGGGGCTGGCTCCTGCTCTGCATGCAGTCTTCTCATGTTCGGCCACCTGACGACTGTATTTCTCATTGTGGATTGCCAAGTGTGGGCCTAGTTATAGACCATCCTGCACACGTTGCCCCATGAAAGACGCATCTTACCTGCTCTTCCTCTTCCTCAAAGCAACAACAACCAACCAGCCAAACCAATAGAGCCTCTTTGGTGGCCCCCGTTGCCTGTGGGAGGAACTTGTGAGCTTCACGTTAAAGGCTGCTCATCACCCGGCCTCAGATTTCTAGCCCCTGGCCCCCTTTCCAGTCTGGCCACACCACCTGCTAACCTTGCCCGTTCCTGGAGAACGTTGAACATCGGTGTGTTTGTTTTGCTTTCAAATGCACCTCTCTGCTTTTATACCTGTTGAAGATGCCATTTTTTGCCCCACATCCTGTTGTTTGCTTGTTGAACTCACGTTCATGAAGGGTCGGTTCAAATGGGGAGCGACAGAGGTTCCTTTTTCTGTGTCTTCATCGTGACTGGTACACATCAGTCTCCACGTCGTGTCGTACTTATTTGTTTCTAGCTGGGCTAAGCAAACTCTGAGTTGCTACAAGTAGGAGCTGTGCGTGATTCCATTGCGCTGGTGCCCGCCACTGTGCATGGCCCGGAGCAGCCGCTTGCAGATATGTGAGCAGGGAGGGGGAGGAAGGAAGCAGCAGTGTCAAGCCGTGGGGAATGGCACGGGGGCCAGTATACTGTGGCTGGGACATTAAGAAACTCAAAGAACAGCCGCAATCAATGAGCTGTAGTAGCTCAGAACTTTGTGATCGACTTTTGCGCACCCCACAACTTGGCCCCGTTGCTAACAATTTTTAGAAAAACCACAGCCCTAATGCTTAAGCACATTGCTGTAATTCGACTCCCCATAAAGTGATCTTTAAATTGTGTTTTGAGGCTGGGAAGTGCACGTCGGTGACATGCTTAACTGTATAGCTGCAGCAAAACGGGAATCTAGACTTATCTGTATGCAAATACGATGCTTCAAGTTCATTGTTGTTATTAGGAAATGGAACTACAACCAGAGCAGAAATAACAGTATATTTCCCTCTGCCTCTGCTGTGTTTTCGTCGATGGGGCTTCTGAAGGACTGTGCATTTACTAACCCATTAGAATGAACGATTTTATATCCTAATGTAAAATTAAAGGAATTTAAGGATCAGCCCAGGAGATACACTTGTTTAAACTTATATTAACGTCCCTATTGGTTATATCAGCGATGCTACTGGTATATTACTGGAAAAGAAAATGTCCCAGCCATGTGTATACTTTCTAATTCTCAATGTTACATTTTATGACAAGGTATAGAGCTGAATTTCTTCTCATCTATCCAAAATATAGGACATAGGGCCAATTATAACTATTCTTCAATGTGAAACATACCATCAATTCTTCACTGTTTTATTATTTCACTCCTATTTCCCCCTCTTTCCTTATGGTACATACTTGGATTCTTCCAACTTTCAAGTTTGAGTCTATTAACTTCCCTTTCTTATCTCTTTCAAGCAGTATTTACTGTGGCATTTGCCAGGGCCTTCCCATGGTTGTGTGGGATCCTGGGAAAATATTCTTTTGCGGGGCTCCTGTCCATTGAACAATTTGATTAATAAGTGCGTTATAAATGTGTGAGCCCCTGTGAGGTATAGCAATTTATTAATGAGGATTTAGAATAGTGGAAGAGGACAGATACTTATGTATTTATTTATTCTCTAATCAGGGTCTGGAAAGGTTCTGCTGTCTCCCTAGGCCCCATCTCTTCTGCTCAGGTCTAGAAACCATCTTTCCATTGTCTTTATTGCCAAAGGCACCATTCCCAGATAATTCCACACCTCTCACCTGGCCGTCACTCAATAGCAGGGCTCTCTGCAGCCTGTGTGCATGAGACTGTGTGGTCCGTCTTGCCTCTGCACTTCTCTCCATCCATCTGCTGAGGCTGAGGACACCACTGCCCGTGACGCTGCAGCTGCCCTTGCCTGGGGACTCCGGCTTCCAGGGACTCTATCAAAGGTGGTTACTGTGCTTCGCCCATGATGACCACAAATGCAAGTCTTGCTCAAAGGATGCAGTAATGTGTGAATGAGAACTCGGTTTTGGTCACGTTAAATATACACATTTTACAGCGTAGAGGTAGAACAGCACATCTTCCAGCCACGTCCGCTGCACGCTCAGGATGTGATCTCTCTCGGTGTTGACTGCAGGCCCCGGGGGGAGGGAAGAGAGGCCCACGGTGCGGGAGTATCCGTCCCTCATCCTGTGGAACTTGAGACTGACCTGGGAAAATGCAACTCTAAAGGATTCCCCTGCATTTACCCCGCTCCTGTAAAAGTGTCTATCTGGAGGTTTGTGGACGGCCTCCCCGAGTCATCCTAGAGATAACTCATTGCGTGTTCTCAGGTAACCGGGAACGTTGACAAATCCTGAACTGCCCAAGACCTAATAGTGAGTAAAAATAGCATTTTTGTACATCCCAGCCATTGTACGTGTGTGTGTGAACGAATATAAACATTTAGTTGTCATAATTTTCTGCACTCATTTATGAGATGTGTCTTGATGTTGATTTTATTTTTCCTTTATGAAAAAATTATAATAAAAATAAAAAAAAAAGGGAGGTTGGTAGTGAGGGAGGCTGTGCAAGTGTCGGGGCAGGGGGTGTGGGAACCCTCTGTACTGTCTGCCCAGTTTTGCTGTGAACCTAAAAAAGAAAGCCCATTTAAAAAGGAAAAAACTTAAAACACAATGATGCCGTTCGGGAGAGTGTGATGTTACACACCCACTGGAGGTGGGAGAGGACATCCGTCTCGAAGCCCCATGGCATGTGGTCATTGGTCCAGGAGGAGAGGGGTGCAGCCTGCAGAAGAGTTGGGGTGATCCTCCTCTCTTCCAGGGGACAGGACACCAGCTAACCCCGGGCACTGTGGCCCAGAGGTGGCCCTGTGGTTGGAACACGCTGGATGAGCGCCAACGCACAGCCCCGCACACACGGTCCCGGCCCCAGGGTCCACAGGGGCCCTTCAGGGGCTCAGAGCCTTGAACTCGTCCTGGGCCTGACATGCCTGAGTCTCCCCATATCACACATCCGCACCACCTGGCAGCCCAGGACCACACAGTCCCTGGAAACAACTGTGACTCTGCCCACTGGGAGTGACCTGCTGGCCAGACTGCCCTGCTGGAGCTGGAGCCAGCCAGGGCCTGGGACAAGGCCCCCCAGGGCCGTGAGTCTGAGAGCTCCCTGGAGCATGTGGCTGACCCCACAAGAAGGCGGATAGGGAGGTAGATGAAGAAATGAGGACCAAGGTAAGAAATGCTGGCTGAGGCCCCGGTGTGTCTGGGCTCCGATTCCCTTCCCCGAGGGGAGGGCTGGCCAGGCTCCATCACTGGCAGGGAGCTGAGAATGCCGTGAAGAAGACACTCTACAGTGTGGGCCCCAGAGGCCTGCGGCTTAGGGCAGGGCCTGGCTTGTCCGAGTCTATGGTGGTGCTGGCAATCATGTTTAGGACACAGTGGGACAAGGGCATAATGTGGGTGTGGTGCCTGGACTCATGCGGTTCGCAGCAAGACAGAGACCCTTAAGGTTTCTGCCTTCTTTATGGACTCTGTTGCTCTTGCCTCTGAGGCTCAGGCAGGCTCCTCCCTGTGCTCCTGGGGGCCCAACTCCAGCGGGCAGCTAGAGGGGGATGCAGGGGCAGGCACACTGCCCTCACACAGTCAGAGCACAGCCGTTTTGTCACACTGTGGGGTCTGTACAGAAGATGTGTTCGTCCTTCCTGAAGGTGGAGGGAGCCTGTGCCCATCCCTTGCTCCCCAGATCCTTTCTCCAGCAGCAAATAAAAGAAGCCAATACCAGCATCACTGGGTCCATCCTGAGGCCTCTCCGTGCATTTGGACCTCGCTTTCCGGATTGGTCTGGCCTCTACTGCTCATCTGGTCTCACTGTCAGCATTCAGAACTGCTATGTACAGTTGTGCAAGTTGTGCATTGCACAATGGTGCCCATTGCCAGGGGCCACTTCTCACATCACAGATGTTGCAGATTTGTGTATTTTACGTTACCAGCAGGTGGCAGTAAACTGCCTTGTTCTACCAAAGATTGGTATCTTAAGATTTTATGATAGATGGAAGTCTTGAAGAAGGGGTGTCTTTTAAAAATTTTAGGAAAGGGCCATGTGGGCCAATAGTGCCTTGGACTATACCTGACCACTGGGACTTACTGCTCGAGTGGTGCTGCAGTTCAACTTGGGGAGGCAACTTTATTTTTCCATAGTCAATTTCATTCTTTCTTCATTCATTAAAAAAAAAAATACTAAATACCTACTATGTGCCAAAACACTGAGAATTTTGAAGGTTTTGTAAAATAGCTTCATTATGTGTGGCGGGGTGACTAGGTGTCTACTTAAAATTTCAGGGCCTCCTGTCATAGTGTAGAGTGCCCCAGGCGCCTTGCATGTGTCTAGTTTTGGCCAATGGAATGTGCACAGGAAGCGCAGTGTCACTTCCAAGGCAAGGCAAGAAGTGGGTGTGCCACTTCCATCCCCTCCTGCCCCCTTGCTGGCTGGATTCACGAGGCTCTGAGGCCTAGAGAAGTCTGAGTCACAGGGCCACAGGACAGAGGGAGGCTGGGTTCTGAGTCCCCACGGATTCTCTCAGGAGCCCATGAGGACCTCACATGGATAGGACACTTGGTGGCTGATGCGCCTCTCCTGGGGTTTGGGCTTGGGGATTGCCCTGCAGTTATACAAAGTGTCGCTTAGTGTAATAGATATGAACATGGCTTTGTCTTCAGGTAGACCTGGGTTCAAGTCCTAATGTTGCCACTTATTAGCTGGACCTTAGTCTTCTACTCTAAAGCTCTTATTTCCTTCTCTATACAGTACAAATAATAATGATCACCTCCCCTGTTCTTCACAAGGATTACGGGCATGATGTGTGCAGAGTCTGGAGAACACTGCTTGACAATGGCAAACCACTCGATGAATGCCCCCGGGACTCCCAGGGCTGTGGGGTAGCTCAATGGTTACGGGCATGGGCCTGGGACCAGGTTGCCTGGGCTGGAATCCTTCCTCTGCCTCACCGTGTAATCCTTGGAAAATTGTATGTGCTTTCTTCATGGGGACCTGATTCACTCATTTGCAAAATGGGGACCACAACAGTTTCATAAAGGTGCCATGGGGATGAGATCAAAGAATGAGAACACCACTTGGCACAGAGCACTAGTGGGTGGGATGGCAGCCCCCCAAGATATGTCCATTGTCTTTGTCTGTTTTCTGTTGCTATAACTGAATAACTGAGACTAGGTAATTTATCAAGAAAATAAATTTATTTCTTATGGTTCTGGAGGCCAGAAAGTCTGAGATCAGGCAGCCCTGTCTGGTCGGCTTCTGATGGGAGCCTCGTGCTGCATCATGTCATGACGGAAGGCATTACCAGGGAGAGGGGTGTACCCAGAGCCCAACTGGCTTTTATAACAGACCCACTCCAGCCATAACCTCTTGATCCATTAACCCATGAATGGATGAAACCATCGACGAGGGAAGAGCCCTCATGACCCAGTCACCTCTTAACAGCCCCACCTCTTAATACCGTTACACTGGGAATTCAGTTTCAACATGACTTTTGAGTGGGGACAAACATTCACATCATAGCATCCATGTTGCACCCTCTGAAAGCTGTGAGTGTGACCTTGTTTGGAAAAAGGGTCTTTGCAGATGTAATCAAGTTAAAGATCTTGAGATGAGATCACCCTGAATTATCCAGATAGGTCCTAAATCCAGTGACAGGTGTCCACGTAAGAGACAGAAGACATAGGCACAGACAAGAAGGCCACATGAGGATGGAGGCAGAAGCTGGAGTGCTGCAGGCGGAAGCTGGACGAGGCAGGAAGGATTTTCCCCTAGAGCCTCTGGAGGGAGAGCTGCCATCGCTGCACCTTGATTTTGGACTTTCGGCCTTGAGAGCTGTGAGGGAATAAGTTTTTGTGCTTTTAAGCCACTGTTTGCCGTAATTTGTTATGGCAGCCCTAGGAAACGGATACACTCGGTAAATACTGTCTCCTTGTCACCGTTGATGTAATTCTCTCACCGTCACTGGAGAAGAAGGCAAGCGGTGGCAGCTTTGAGAAGACTGGAGCTGCTGATGGATGGGCAGTGTCCCCTGAAGTAGCCTAGGGCAGGGTTTGACAAACCTTTTTCTGTAAAAGGCGATTTAGTAAGTGGTTGTCTCAACTACTCAATTCTGCTTTTCTTGCAAAAAGCACAAAAGCAGCCGCAGACAATACTTAAAGTTGGGAGGATGGGTTCTGCCTGCCCTCGGGCGGTGGTTTGCTGACCCTTGGTCTGGGGCAGCACTGCGCCCAGGGTGGATCAGGGACCTGCCACTCCAAGCACTCTTGTTCCTTTCTGCGGCGAGGCAGGTACTGAGATGGAGAGTGTTTACAAACTTTCATAGCAGCTCGACAGAGTAATTTGATATCTGTTGAAGCTAAGAACAAAATATTTAAGTGCATATATATATTTTTATTGATAAGTAATATTTGTTCATATTTATGTACAATTTTATGTACATGTGATATTTTGATACACACATATAAAATGTGTATCAAATCAGGGTAGTTAGAATATCCAACACCTCGAATATTTATTATTTGTGTTGGGAACACTTCAACTTTTCTAGCTATT
The DNA here is from genome assembly GCA_963575035.1 of Avahi laniger. NCBI lineage: Eukaryota > Metazoa > Chordata > Mammalia > Primates > Indriidae > Avahi > Avahi laniger. The sequence goes on along the minus strand of CAUYSK010068365.1, from coordinate 10,315 downwards.
TTGAAATATGCAATAGATTACTGCTGTTAACTGCAGCCACCCTTCTGAGCTAGGGAACACTAGAACTTATTCCTTCTATCTAACTGTGTGTTCATACCCATTAACCCACCTCTCTTTATCCATTTATCTGTTGATGGGCACTTAGATTGAGTCCACATCTTGGCTATGGTGAATAGTGCTGCAATACACTGGGCGTGCAGGTGGCCCTTTGGTATACACTGGTTTCCTCTTCTTTAGGTAAATACCCAGTACTGGAATTGCTAGATCATATGGTAGTTCTATTTTTAGTTTTTTAGGAAACCTCCCTACTATTTTCCATAATGACTGTACTAATTTATATTCCTACCAACAGTTTTATTTTTTGTCTTTTTGATAATAGCCATTCTAACTGGGGTAAGGTGCTATCTCATGTGGCTTTGATTTGCATTTCACTAATGATTAGTGATATTGAACATTTTTCATATACTGGTTGGCTATTGTATGTCTTCTTTTGATAAATGTCTACTCAGATCCTTTGCCTACTTTTTAACAGGAATATTTGGTTTTTTTTATTTCTTTTTTTTTTTTTTTTTTGCTGTTGAGTTGTATGTGTTCCTTTTAGATTCTGGATATTAGTCCCTTGTTGATGAATAGTTTGCAAATATTTTCTCCCATTCTACAAGTTGTCTCTTCACTCTGTTTAGGTACGTATTTTGTATGTCTTTTTTCCTTTCGGTATTTTAAACATTTATTATTATTAACTCTACACAAGTATCAGTCTGTGACAGATTAGAAATCAAAATCTGGCTCTTTTTCTGGCTGGAACCATGGAGGGTGCCGAAGAGAAGAAAAAGAAGGTTCCTGCTGTGCCAGAAGCCCTTAAGAAAAAGCGAAAGAATTTCGCAGAGCTGAAGATAAAATGCCTGAGAAAGAAGTTTACCCAAAAGATGCTTTGAAAGGCAAGGAGGAAGCTTATCTTCGAAAAAGCTAAGCATTATCACAAGGAATACAGGCAGATGTACAGAACTGAGATTCAAATGGCCAGGATGGCGAGAAAAGCGGGCAATTTTTATGTACCTGCAGAACCCAAATTGGCATTTGTTATCAGGATCCGAGGTGTCAATGGTGTGAGCCCAAAGGTCCGAAAGTGTTGCAGCTTCTTCGCCTTCACCAGATCTTCAATGGAACCTTTGTTAAGCTCAACAAGGCTTCGATTAACATGCTGAGGATTGTAGAACCAGGTATTGCATGGGGGTACCCAAACCTGAAGTCAGTAAATGAACTAATCTACAAGTGTGGTTATGGCAAAATCAATAAGAAATGAATTGCGTTGACAGATAATGCTTTGATTGCTCAATCTCTTGGTAAATATGGCATCATCTGCATGGAAGATCTGATTCATGAGATCTATACTGTTGGGAAATGCATCAAAGAAGCAAATAATTTCCTGTGGCCTTTCAAGTTATTATCTCCACAGGGGAATGAAGAAAAAGACAACTCATTTTGTAGAAGGTGGAGATGCTGGCAACAGGGAAGACCAGATCAACAGGCTTATTAGAAGAATGAACTAAGGTGAGAGACTGCATCCTGAGAGAAGTTGTCTTAATACCAAAGTAAAAGTGTAATCCTGAATACTTACTAAATATGGGTGGGGGAGAAAATCGACTCTTACAAGATTATAGTTGGTTTCATTACTCCTTTTGAGGACATTCTGGAAAAGCTTATATGTACACATACGTTTCTGGTCTATTTATAAATGGAAATTGGGTGTCCTTAAAAATATAAACTCAATGTTACTTACTTGTAACTGTAATTAATAAGTGTATTAATTATGGGCTGTTAGCGTGTTTCTTTAATGGGTTTTTTTTTTTCCTTTCAGGTGTCTACCCATGGTTATTTTTGTAATCTGGTCAGTTAATAAACAGAGACTGCTTTCAAATTGAAATGTATTTTTGTATTTGTGACTCGTTAACCTGCTTTTCTCTGCCTTCCTTTATTGTGGCAGATCTTGATGTGATAAAATTAAGCCACATCGGCAGCTCATTACACAGGCAGAATCAGGGTCTAGTTTGTATCATATGGAAAACATCTCTTGGGTTCTTAAAAGTTTTTCTCTACAAAAAAAGAGATGCTGATTTTTCACCTTTGAATTGTGCTGAGTGAGTCAAAATAGGTTTAAGAAAGCTTGTTTCATATGCATTTGTATGTGATTTGTAGGTAAAGTGATAAAAGTTTGGTTTACCAAAGATAAGTTGCTGAAATTCCATTTCTCAGACTTTGGCTTGCCTGATAAACTACCTTGTTCTTGATTTGCATCTTTTGCCATACTTAGGTGAGTTATGAACAGTTCCATTACATATGGATATTAAGGAGGAAGAAACACAATCTGTGCTAATGGATGCAAGTTATTTTATAGCATCTTAGCACTCAGTGAAATTAATGACCAGAAACTTGGAAGTTCTGGCATTTAATAAAAAACATTCCTCTATTTTATGTACCATCTTGCCTAAACTAGTGAACTGAAAAATTTAAATGTAGACTGTAATATGAAGTACATACATAAAAGTAAGAATTTTTGTGATCCTCATTGATTGTGCAAGGGTCTGATACATTGTGAAACAGATCCCTTGTTAATTCTTTTGGCTCTTTTGGGACATAGTCATTAATTGCTCGACACCTGTACTTAAGAATTTCTTTAAATTTCTTGTTCCTGGTCTTGGAAACTGTTTACCTGGCTTAGTGAGTTTCTTTAGGGTTAGTGAATTCTAGAAAGAAATTAAGAAGATAACTAAGTTTATAAAAATGTATGTTTATGAGTGTACCCATGTTTTGCCAGAAATTTATTACCTTAGCTGTTGGCTCAATGTAAAAAACCAAAACTATTAATCTCTAGGTGGAGCCAAAGAGTTTACTTTGAAATTTCTTACTTTATTTTACTAGTTAGGTAGATACAGGTTACACCACCCTCCCCCCAGTCTTCTGCACTTCCAGTGTCCTGAAAGGTGGGTACGGCTCAGAAGGTGGAGCCTTTCTGACTTCCAGGTTAGTGAGGGCTATCAGTGGCCTTTTCACCATCAGAATTAAGACTATCTAGTTACAGAATAAAGTTGTGCAGATGGCATATTGCTTACTACTTACTACCTAGGGGTGAGTAAATGAATCAAAGGTAGAAAGTCCTCATTGGAATAGAAATAACATAAGAAGTGGCATTCTATATAGGGTGGTATTTAGCAAAACATTTTTTTTAATCAGTGAAATTTATTTTTTGGAACAGTTTTAGGTTCACACCAAAATTGGACAGGAAACATGGAGGATTCCTCTAGTGTGGCAGTTGATTGTGTTAAATGACTTTCTAAGTGGGGCCCGAGGCCAGAGGACCAGTGAATGGGGAAATGTGGGAGGACTTGCAGAGATCCAGGATTGCCATAGAGAATGCTGAAACTCTTGCAGGGAAATTAAGGAGCCTAGACAGTTCCAAAGAGGTGGGATAAGTAGACAAAATTTACAGCATCACAGTCAGAGAATAAAGTGGGATGATAAATCTGCCATTGTAGCAGGATTGTGAGGACTAATAATTGTGAGTATGAAAATGTTTTGTGAACTGTCAGAACCTATTCTAAATGCAGGTTAACACCTTCCTAAATGTCATTGCTTTCAAGGGATCCTCCACTAGAAGGTCTAACCACCCTTTAAGTCTGGGCACCCAGCAGGTTCTACTACAACCATTTACCTCACGTATATTTTACTTCTTTTTGTGCCCTTCTAAGTTCCAGCTTTCTCTAGTAGATCTTCCCCCTGGCTATCCTCATCTTTATAAAGTTGCCTTGCACTCACTGGCCTTTAGCTGTTGTTACCTAGTATTTTCTTTGAAGGTTCATTGGTGGTGGGCTGGGTTAAGAGTGCTGGCTTTAAGCCAGACTGCTTGGGTTCATATCCAATTTCCACTTACTAGCATCAGCCAATAAATCAATCTCTGTCTCAGTTTCCTCCTCAACAAAATAGGGAAAATAATTCCTAATTTCATGGGATTTTAATGAAGATTCACTATTAAATCGTTCAGGTAACGTAAAATGCTTAGAGCAGTTACTGGCTTAAAGTGCTCAAAATGCTACTATGTGATGTAACTTGAGTGCTTAGTGTGCACATACATGGTGAACAGAAAATAGCCTCTGCTTTTCAGTGTCATTGGGTGAGACAACACAGATATAGTGAGGTGAATGCTACAGGGAGGTACAGGATGTGATGTAGTCTCCCAGGGTGTCTGGGGGCCCACCTCCACAGGAAGATTGTCAACTTTCTGCTCCCACTGTTTTCCCTTACAGATTGGGTGTCTAAACAGCCAAAACATGCACTCATACATGTGCCTTCTGTTAGGTAGTAAACTTTAAGGCCAGGCCTTTTTTAATCACTCTTCTCCCCCCTCAGTACCTGATGTATAGTAGGTACTCAGTATTTGTTAAATGAATGAATTAGTTTCCTATTGCTGCTGTAACAAATTAGCACAAATTTAAGTGACATAAAACTTTACTGTCCTAACAGTTCTGGAAGTCAGAAGTCCAAAATCTGTTTCACTAAGCCAAATCAAGGTGTCAACAGGCCTATGTTCCTTCTGAAGGCTCTCAAAAATACATCTCTGCCTTTTCCAGTTTCTAGAAGCCCCTTGCAATTCTTGGCTCATGACATCTCCGCTTCCATCATCTATCTCTGATCTTCCTGCCTCCCTCTTACAAGAAGCTCTGTGATTACATTGGGCTACTTGAATACTCCAGGATAATCTCTCCATCTCAAAATCCTTAGTTTAAGCACATCTACAAAGTCCCTTTTGTTGCCACATAAGGTAGTATTCACAGGTTCCAGAATTAGGGCATGGAAATCTCTGGGAGGGCTGTTATTTGATACTTCATTTCTGGCTTTCCAGCTATATTGTTCCTCAGAAATGACAAGCTTCTAATGTAGGATCTTGGCACCTGTAATCTTGTGTCTAGAACATTCAGCCCCCAGGTCTGTGTACTTGGCTTTTTCATTCTGGGAAAAGGTCTTCCCTGACATATCTTTCATATAACCCTGTTTTGTTTTTGGTTTTTCGTTAGCATTTCTTACTATCTGGAACTCTTGTTGCTTTTCCCAGCTACTCCCCAATGTAAGCTTTGAGTCTTAGCCATCTCTATTCTAGCACTTAGAACAATACCTGGTGCGTTTTAGGCACTTTTTTGATTGAGTGAATGTAACCTCTTCAGAGCAATAGCCGTTTAAAATCTGGAGTCTCCAATTACTAACACATTGTAGTCCTGGTATTTGGTGACAGGAATGGTGAGAGGATGAGTGGGGTCTCGAACATGGGTTTATGTGTATGTGTGTCATACACAGTTTACTTTGAAGAACTCAGAAAATTGAGTTTCATTGTGTAGGAATAATGGGATATAATAATAGAACAATATGTCGGGAATACTGGAGACAGTTCATGTAGTGAAGATTGGGAAGTTTCACAAAGGAGGAAAAATTTGGATACCTGGTGAAAGAATAGTTGAGAAAAGGCTATAGTTTGGAAGGGGTGTCAAACAGGAATGTGATAGCCAAGAGGATATAATAGCAAAACTCAAGGAGACCATTTGATGACAAGCATTTGATTTACTGAGTGTCAGTATCACCTAATCCACATAATCCTAGTTTGGTGGTTCTGTCCTTTGATTGCAACCCCAGAACTGAATTCTAAATTGGTTTTGGGATGAACCCCAGACTTTTTTCTTCCTAAGTACTCCATGTGATTTTTAGTGTGCAGCCTAATCCTTCTATTAGGTAAGTAAACTACTATACTTATTTTTTAGATAAGGGGGTAACTTTCCCTTGCCTAGGATCATAAAACTAACTGGTGGGGCCAATATTCTATTCCAGTTCTAATGTGAGTTGGTTTTTTTTAACGAGAGAAGCTAAGAAAGGTTAGTAATTAGTATGAAGCTTAATGAAAACTGAGAAAAGTGTGTTGACAGCTGTTTCAGGATCGCTTGTGGATCTGAAGCCATATTACCAGGGATAAGCTTGCAGCTCTAGCCGGGGTCAGGAAATGAAGGCAGAAGGTGCAGAACGTAATTTGACTTGTGAGTACAGACACAGATGCTACTGTGCGAGTCAGGGTGCTAGGCGTCCAAGCTAGGGAGGAGACACTGAACCTTTCACAAAGGAACCTAAACAAAAGAGTCAGAATGTGGAATTGGGGCAAACTGGATGGAACCTTGTCACCTAAGATTGGGATAGTCCGGTGTTGCGGGGCTAAGATTTGAAAGGTCCAGATTCACCAGTATTCTGGAAACCTGGTTACTTCCAATATGAAGTCTTTGATACAAGCTGATGTGAAACAGCTGGGAAAACCGAGTAACACCAGCCTTTTCTGACTGCCCACTGCCTGCCCTATGCCACATAGCACTTCAGTCCCCCTCACCTTGCGTCGCGACTGACGTTCACCCCACCCCACCCCAGCAGTCACCCCGAGGGCGAGGGAGTCCCAGCGGCCTCAGCTGCCCGAACACCCTCCCTGGCCCGGAGCCGTAACACTGGGCCCCTTCCTCTGCGGAACTGCGGCCCACGACCTCGACTGCAGCAGCCCGGCAGCCCCAGGCTCCAGGCGCCTAGCAACGGGCGCGCGTCTGTCGGGCGGGCGGCGCTGCAGCCGCCTGAGCCCCTGGCCGAGTGCGGCCGGGCCGGGCCGCGGTCGCGAGCATCGCCGGGCTGCCGGCCGCGGAGCATGCTCGCTCCAAGAGCGGCGCCCGGGCGAGCGCGCGGCCGCACGTCCCACCCTGCCGCCGCGGCCAGTCCGGCAACGAGGCCCGGCTGAGCCGGGAGCCGGGCTTCGCGCCCGGCAGCCGATGGCTCCCGCGCTGCCCGCTGCCCCCGCTGTCCACGCTGCCGGAGCCTCCGACCTGGGTGCCACGGGCCAGGCATGCGAAGAAGCCCCTCCCCTCCTCGGCGGAGCTGCGGGGACAGTGAGTGCGGGCGGCGGGCGGGTCTCAGGACGAGCCGGGGAAGAGGGGTGAGGTGGGGAGAGAAGGGAGCGGGACCTTGCTGGGTCAGGGCTAAAAGGGAGATCGGGTCCAGACAGAGGTCGGCTAGTCCGGCTCCCTCCCAAGAAGGGCAAACTGAGGCCCAGAGAGGCACGTGAATCATCCCCAAGGATTCCCCTGAGGCACTTTATTAGGGGAGCTAGCGAAGCGGCTTGGGTTTGAGGACCTGACCAAGGCTACCGTGCGGGGTCCGGGATGAAACTGGCGGAAAAGGGGCTGTCGGCCGGATCTGTATTTTCTTTCCACACCCCTTACGTCTGGTACAAGCAAACGCACATCCATCCCTTAAGTGGACACACCCTTACAGGTTCACCCTCACCACCCTCCAGGGTTTAAACTGAAGAGGAGGGAGGAATGCGATTGCTTTTGTCCTTTGCCTACCACTGTAACTCCTTTCTCCCACACTTGCACCCAGCCATGTGGACCAGGACTTGGAAGGTGGACCCTATTAATTAGATTGTTCTAACCCTCTTTTCATAGACATCAGGTTAGCTGTGGAGCCTTTCTCCAGACAAATGCAAACAATTTTGCAAGCAATATACTCTCCGAAACACAAGAATCCCTGCTCTTCATCTTTACTGACTTTTTATGTACATGGTTAATAAGCGAGTTAAAATCTCTCGTTACAATGGCGTTTCTTCCAAAATACTTCTGACATTTCCTTTTTAAGTTTTCCTTACATTTTTCAGATTACACTATAATGCATTAGTACTTCTCATTGAAACAGTACAGAAATATATAGAGTTAGAGGTGAATGCCCTCTTTCTACCTTCTTTCTTTACTTTGTAGCCCTTGTTAGAGTTAATATAGTGTTCATCCTTCCATTCTTTTTTCCTTTTTTTTTTGTTTTTTGGTCATAAATGGAATCATATACGAATTCTTTTGAGAAATTCTTTTTTTCATTTAAGTTATGGAGAATACCTTTCATACTAGTTTACTTAATGTCTGCAGAGTATTTCATAGTACAGATGTATCAATTTATCTAACCATCCCTCATTGAGCTTGGTCCTAATATTACAAACAATGCAACAATGGACATTCTAACACATGGGAACAGTTCTATAGAATAAATTCCTTGAAGCAGAGTTGCTAGGTCAGATGTATGTACATTTGAAAATTTTAATAGAATCTTACTTTCAAAAAGTCTTTCCCGATTTATTTACCTTTTCATTGTCAGGCTGTGGTCAGAAAGAAATGTTTATTATTATTCAAGAATAATTGAAACAATAGCTTCTGCTTATTGAGTGTTTATAACATGTCAGGCACTGTGCTGAATGTGCATTTTAAAATTTAATCCTCACAGACCTTATAAGAGTCAGAGGCACTGTCTTCTTCCTTATCCAATTGTTATGCAGCTACTGAAGGGAAGAGTCAAGACTAGAATCCAAGTTCATTTTACTCCAGTGCTTGTGTTCTTTGCAGGGTCTGAATCCCTGCTCTGTCATTGACTGGGAACGGTTTTTCATTGGGTTGTTTGAGGATTAACTGAGATGGTGTATTTTGTGTTACAGAAATGTTACTTCCTTTCTCCAGTAACTCCTGTAGAACTGGACATGGTCCATCGCTCCCTATGATGCTGGTTCCTCTGGACGCTCTGCCTCCCCGGTCATTCCTTCTCTGCCTTTTCTTCATCTTCCTGCCTTGCGTATATTTTAAGGACATCTCTGGCTTCTCGCCCTCAAATCTTCTTTACCAACTTTTTTGCAGTCTCTGGCCTTAATTTTCACCTGTAAATAGATAACTCTTAACCATTTTCATCTCTAAGCCGAACCTATAGCCCTTGATTCCTACTGCTTAGATCCAGGTTATAGATCCCCACTGGATGTCCTATACTCATTTTATCTAAAACTGAACTCCTTGTTGCCCTGCACCCCCAGACTAGCATGTTCTCCTTGAATTTAGTTTGTGGTTCCCTAATTCTTAGTCACCCCAGTTCATAGCCTCAGTCATCTTTGACTGCTTTTTCTTTGTCAAACTTCCCAGATTTGATCAGTTGTCAGTCTTGCATTCTCACTGCCACGCCTCTAATTTAAGCACTCTATTTTGATAGCTTCTTAACTTCTCACTTTGGTTCTCGTCTCTGCCGTATTCTTCTTCATAAAGCACAGCTGTAAATATATGCCACACTTCTGTTCAGAAACTTTCAGTGGTCCACCATTACTCAAAGAAGAGCGTGTAAACCACTTTGCCCAGCATTCAAATTTGTCTGTAATCGCATTCCAATTTATCATTTCATTATGTCTCATGATGCCTATCTGAACCCCCTCTCCAGGAAAACTAGAATACTTATATTCCTTCTCCATGAAGTCCTTCCCATCTGTATTTTGTCCTGGAATGCCTCTGTCCACATTTCTTCCTGTCTAAATACTATTTAAATGTCATTTTCTAATTTCTTCCAAGTCCTTTTTGAACCTCCAAGTGAAAGTAATATCTCCCTCTTTTTAACTCCTCTAATTATTTATATTAATATATCTCCTAAGGCTTTGATTTTACACACACTGTCTTATAGTTGTGCGAGTGGTGACTGTTTTCTGGACTGGAAATTCTGTGAAGGCTGAATCTCTGTTTAGTTTATCTTTGTATTTTCATGCACATGGCACATTGGTTTGTATATAGTACATGCTTAGTGAATATATTCGAGGAAGTGAACTGATATATTACTTGGGAATAAAAAGTTGCATGTATTAGCATACTGCTAGCCGTAGTGACAAACAGATCCCAGCATTTTCATGAGTTAACATATAGAAGTTTATTTTCTTGCTCACATAAAAATTCCAAGGCAGGTGTTCCTGTTCCCCATGTGGCTTTTTTCACATGGGAAACAGGAACATAGAAGGACCCAGGCTCTACCATTGATTAGCATTTCACTCTTTTCTAAATCTAGTCAGCAGAAGGACACAGAGAAAGTGTGGAGAAAGCCCAACTGCTTCTTAAAAGCTTTTTGCAAATTGTATTGCACATTATATTTGCTCACATTCCAATCACAGGGAAGCAGCCACTTCCAGGAACAACTGTATTCTCTGGAGGAGGAGCAAGAATGTTAGAAGACATTCAACATTATCTGCCACAGTTAATTGCTACTCATCAAAACCTCAGGGACTTAGCTTGAACATCACTTGCTTAAAGAACAATAACAGCCGGGCGCGGTGGCTCACGCCTGTAATCCTAGCTCTCTGGGAGGCCGAGACGGGGCGGATCGTTTGAGCTCAGGAGTTCCAGACCAGCCTGAGGAAGAGCGAGACCCCGCCTCTACTAAAAAAAATTAGAAAGAAATCAATCGG
>CAUYSK010068364.1:0-30517 GCA_963575035.1 Avahi laniger | reverse complement strand
CAATTAATTTCTTTCTATTTTTGGTAGAGATGGGGTCTCGCTCTTGCTCAAGCTGGTCTCGAACTCCTGAGCTCAAACAATCCGCCCGCCTCGGCCTCCCAGAGAGCTAGGATTACAGGCGTGAGCCACCGCGCCCGGCCTCAAGTGGCTTTTACATCATCTAAACCTGCTTTGTATCTTAAGTCTTGACAACTCTTAGCACTGTATACCACTAGAAGGGAGATGAAGCCTTAGATACAACGGGGGAGCATAAATGCTCCAAAAATGTTATGGGAAATTTCACTGAGCAGAAGATAGATGGTTGTCTATACTAAGAATCTTCTAAACGAACACTTCTATAATGGGATTGAGGTGAATTCCACTAACGTGCTATCACCTTCACTAAAATGTACAGTTGCACTAAAGCCCTCTAGTAACTCAAGTGAATGCAGATGGAATGCCTCAGTGACACTGGAAGAAATTACTCCATAGAAATCCCTTGCTGGCAGTTTGTCACCAGATTTTTGGGAGATTATAAACTGGCAATTTCTGATTATTAGACAGCCAATATAACCACAAAGATCAAAATGGAAGAAACAAGTTATCACTCACCTAGGACTAGTCACCATTTCCCAGACAATGCAACCTTGCAAACTTTCTTTTACTTTTGTGCCATTCTTTTTTGTTTTAGTGTACTGGCTACGAGTCTAACCTAGTGTTTAACTGAAGTGATGACAGCAGGCAGTCCTTTCTCATGCCAATCTCAGAGGGGAAATTTTCACCATGTATGTTTGTTGTAGGATTTTTTTTTAAAGATATTCTATTAGGTTAAGAAAGTTTCCTACTTCCAGGTGTATGTCTTACATTAACATACAAACAAAATTAAAAAGTTTCCTTCTATTCCTAGCTTATTATGTTCTAGCATATGAACTTTTATTAAATTTTTTTTATCAGTTATCATGACTTATCTGTTAATGTGGTGAGTTAACACTGGCCAAAATCAGCAGCTTTGCTATCAAACATTTTTGCGGCTCTCATCACAATGACTGTAAAAACTTAACAGTTCAGTACAGGGGATTTAAATTTTTAGAAATTACTGGGCAGTTTTCTCTGCAGCTATATAATGGATAGAAAACATACAGACATAATTGCGTACATAAGCTGGACTTGGTTTTAATTCACTTTAAAACATTTCCATTGCAGGTATCACCATCTTCTCTGTTGGTGTGGCGTGGGCACCACTGGATGACCTGAAAGATATGGCCTCCAAACCAAAGGAGTCACATGCTTTCTTCACAAGAGAATTCACAGGATTAGAACCCATTGTTTCCGATATCATTAGAGGCATTTGTAGAGATTTCTTAGAATCCCAGCAGTAATGGTGACATTTTGACAACTGAATGAAACATAAGGAGATCTAATGTGTAAACTGTATTCTCATAATAATGAAATAGCATACTAGGATCAGATACAAAACCATTAAATATTGCAACAGCTGTTTTAAGCAAATAAGCATTCCTTTAAAGCTACTACATTCTGATTACAATTTACAGTATACTTTCATTATTCAAAACACTCATCTGAGGCTTCATAATCATGGCCCTTAGAAACTCAGGAAAGAGATACCTTGGATTAAAACCTTAAGAGTTCTAACATGCCTATTAAATGTATAGATATGCAAATTCCATAGCTCAATAAAATAATCTGATACTTAGACCAAAAGCAACACTCCTTCTCTAATCATTGACTATATAACAAGAGAAGCTTAAGTGGAAAACAGCTCTTTAACATAGTTCAATATAAATATTTTGACCCAAGGGGATTTTTTTTAAAACCCCATCAATGATAGCTATTACTTCACATACTAAAGTACAGATGATATGGGATCATGTATCAAGCTTATTTTGTAGTATATTTTCATAACTTATGACTAAAAGTATGACACTGAACAAGATAACAGGATTGCCTGGTATTTTTCTATTTATATCCTTAATTTTATATGTGTATAGATATATCTGGCTTATCCTCCAAAACCGGCCAAGTACTGAAAAAATGTTAAGCTGGCGAAGTTTTTACTTCTTACACTATAAATATTTAAAGAAGACATTTCAAATAACTGCAGGAAAAGATACTGTAGTTTGAATATTTAAACAATAAAATGGCTAGTGACTTACTGTAAACTGCCTTTTATTATTACAAGTGTCTCTCCCAAGGATATGGTAAAAATTCTGTATTCACTAATTCATGTGGAAAGACCAATCTCAATTTTTTAAATCATGCAATAATACCAAGTATATATGTATTTTTCTTTAATTATCTATTAAATGCCTATTCTGGGTATTACACAAAACCACTATGAGGTTACACTGTATGAGATGCTTTTGAGTACCTGCTGCAACAGAAATGTTTGCAATTAATATTTTTACTTAAACGTGCTGTGAAGTTGGTTTCTAAGAAAGGGGAACATCAGAACTTAATATGACTTATATGATTAGCTCACCAAGGTCTCTCCCCACAGAGGTGCTCTAATCATCCCATTTTCCCCATCTTCTCCCCACAGAGGTGCTCTATCATCCCATCTTGCCCATCTTCTCATCTTGCCTATCTTCTCTGAAGACAGGTCCCATCCCACCTCCCTTCAATCTTACACTGATCCTGTCTGAAACTGTTTACAACCAGTTGACCTGAAAAAGGTGTTAACTGGTTGGAAAAATACACTCCACTACATCTTTTGAGTCTAACAATTTTATAGCCCATGTAAAAGGAATAAAAAGGACCACGTGTAGGAGAGGCAGAACTGGAATTGCCTTTGCTACTACATAAAAATTTGATAAGATGGAGTTTAAGAAGACAACCTCCCCCTCTTCATAAAAAGCTGCAAATACGATTCAACCACGTAACAAGAATTTCAATTAAACATCAAAAATGGGTTTAACTTAACATGATCTTTCCCCAGTAAATAGAGTACAAATTCTCAGAAGTACCACCCGTTGGAAAAGTAAGCTTTAATGAGAACCCAACTTCTAGTCACTAGCCCTTTTAATAAAGTTTTTTTTTCCTTTATACAGGACAAATTTTTGAGGAATCTGAGGTAATCAGGGAAGAGCAACAAGAGAGCAGAAATTAGACCTTTAAGTTACTATCACTAATTTTTGTAAGTAAACAATAAGGAATAGGAGTTAAGTGAGATAGAGTAAAAAAGTATTTTAAAAAAGATGTATTACAATCCAGCTTCAGCAGGCATGCCAAGATTTCAAAAATGCTAGCCCATTTATAACTTTTAGTGCAACAAATGTGATGTTATTCTTCAGTGGATAACTTAGTTTGAAATAATGAGAAAAGTAGTATGAATAAAAGGCAGAATATGATTCAATATTAAGGAAAGAAGTCAACATACTATGGTCTGTATATAAAAATATGCTTAAACCTTATGTATAAAGTACTATTTGTCAAATTAATCTACCTAATTCCCCATAAGTCACAAATGGAAGCACACAAATAAAATGAAAATATGACATTCTTTTTGCATCCCTTTGGTCTCTTCCAGCTGATTATAGAGAAAAATACAACCAAAGGAGATAAGAGAAAAATAAACATATATTAATTTTGATCTGAGTCAGTTTTAATACATTCCAAAAGAGGTGAATGTTTATGCACTGCAATAATAACCACATTTCAGTTGAACAGTAATGTATTGGGTTGTAATAGCTGCCAAAACAATACTAGCTTTGGAAAAGATTATTCTTAAATTATTTCAAAATGGAAGGGGAGAAAAGTACTCCATTTAAATTTATTCATTATGTTCAGTTCAGAAAAACAAAATTTTTTTTAAAGTTCTGAAAAGTTTTAGTATTTCATCAACAATGATTAAAATTGCCACTTGGATTTTTATGGTAGATAACAAAATTTCTCTATGCACATACAGTGTAATTATTTTTTTTGGCAGGCATTCAAATTGAATTTTGCACATAAGTTTTGTAGTGTTTCTTATTTCATTTGCAGTTCTCTGCAAAGCAAAAGGATATTACCTTGTTGAAGAAAAGCTTCAAGATATTTATACTTATTATTTATAAGGAAAGCTTTAATATTCAATGCAGTTTATTTCTTGGTTTCTTTGTGGAAACAGGTATGGCTAGATAGGAAAAATTGTCATTAAGTGAAATTCGGATTTAATAAGTAAAAGGACGTCTAAGAAATTATTTAAAACAGCATCTCTGTATTTTTTTGGTTATTTTGAATTGCCTAACTTAATAGATTTTTTTAAAAATCCCCAAGTGGGGTGAATACTTAGGCATTCTTAATAGTGTTCCTGTTCCAATCTTACTAGAATATGAATAAGCAGTACAAAGTTTAAACAGCATAAAAATGAAGGACTCACTGAGAAATCATCTCCATTTCCTAGTTTAATTATGGAGAATAAAGTATTGCACTTTATTATTCAACACAAAATGATGTAGCCAACAGTAACATACAGGTACACAATTTAATATTTATTATATGCATTTTATATACATTATTTTTCAACAGCTGTACGTTTGCTATGTGGTACAATCTTAAAAATTTGCTGATTCATAGTTTGTAAAACAAAAACCTTACAAAACTCATCAAAACTCGCAAACTGATCAGAAAAGTTTTTTGGAAGACTAGAAAAAATACTTTATTGTCTTAATCATGCATTACACAAACAAAATCCTCAGTTACACCATAAAATTAAGCACATCTAAAAAAATAAAACAGGGATAACTAGTCCAACACAGCAGATTTCTGTATCCTGATTCAACTATTTTTGTATCCTATTTGTAACATAAATAAAATTTTACTCCAAATATTTTAAACAAGTTAGTTTTGTTTGGAATCATGGTAAGCCAAGATATGTTATCTTGGGGGGGGGAACCACCTTGGTTTGTAACTTAAACTATAAAATATTCCATTTTTAGTCTATTTTAGACTATTCAAAGAGTTCCAAAATAGATATACAGGTTCCTTTAGCACATTAATAAAAGAATATAAAGACCAACAAAAAGTGAAATAAATAATAGGCCATTAGCAAGATGGATAATCCTTGATAAATAAACTTGTAAATACAGTAAGATGTACAAAATATCACATAGTGATAGGATGTCAAGATTAGTTTTTTTCTTTTTTAAGAGTTCATTTGGAGTACTAAACCCCACTGTTTCATTTTAATACACTTAATAGTCCTTGGTTTATGAAGACATTTATGTGATGATGAAGGTTATTTAGTATTTTTATGAAAGGACTTAGCTGAGCTGTTATTAGGCAAAAGGAGGAAAGAAAGTGGTTACAGGGCAGTGGGTCAGTGAGATCTCTGTGTTTTAGGGTTGTATAATGCAGAAAAACTTCAATACAATCTTGAGCACTGTTGTGACAGGCTAAATATATAAAAAGACTTATAAAAACTAGAATTTTATCCAAACATTTTGTGCAACTAATGCTAAAATATTTTAAGTTAAATTTTCTTTTTTTTTTTTTAAAGCAAAATAAGTTTAAAAGGGAATCTGTGTCATTCAACTGATAAACAGAAGATCACTAAGAGATGAAAAAAAGCTACTCTTGGAGCTCACTTCCCCCAACAAGAGCACCACATTCCTAACCCTAAGGCAGCACACAGAGTCCAAAAAAAAAGTCTTTTTGTAAGATCAGACTCCACATTGGCTTAAAGACACCTAAAAAACAGACATACGCTCAGTTCATATCCAGTACAGGCCACAAATACTGGAGTCCTTTTTCTTGTCCCACAAAATACAGTAATTACAGTTAAATTAATGAGCCTGACATTAAGATGTGATTTCCACCAATTTATGCCTGCCCCAAATAGCCTTCACCAGGCAGATCACATGTAGTGTCATATCAGTAACCTTTTTGATGGCAGTGATGCAGACCCTCTTTCTGTCCAAGAAAAACTTTTGTTATGATGCAAGTTTTTGTTGATTCATACAAATACTTTGGCAAGGGCATCAGCTCCTGCACTGGCTATATATGCTTTTGATGGATGGAAAGCAACATCATAAATTGATTCATCCAATTTCTTCCTATGAGCTGTTATTTCTTGGACACATGTCTTGCTGTCTAAATTCCACAATCTGATGGAACAGTCATGGCCTGTAATACAAGAACAAAGCTTGTTACTGAGTTAACAATTCTTTTATAAAGCTTATGGGAAGTACAGGAAATTCAGACTTACTTCCAGACATCAAATAAATTCCATTAGGATCTACTGCTAGACTTGTAACAGCATCCAAATGAGCTACCATAGAATGGATCATTTTACCTAAATAAAACATAACAGAAAAAAAAAAAATAACAGAAGATTAAGTTTTCACAAATACTAACTTGAGAGATCAGAAACTATAATACAATATCAATGTAAAATAGACAATCACTATAAGATATTTTTTATTGTGGTAAAATAGACATGACATAAAATTTACCATTTTAGCCATTTTGAGAGCAATCCAGGCTTTTAGAACATTCAAAATGTTGTAGAATCATCCCCACTGCCTAGTTCATAACATTTTCATCACTGCAAAAGGAAAACTTGTACCCATTCAACAGTCACTCCTCATTGGTCCTCTCACCCAAGCCCCTGGCAACCACTAATCTGTTCTGTCTATAGATTGGCCTAGTCTGGATGTTTCATATAAATGGACTTATACAATACGTGATTTTTGTGTCTGGCTTCTTTCACTTAATATGATGTTTGCAAGATGCACCCACTATAGTAATATTTGCAAAAGAATTTTAATTTGAATGCAGAACTTTGCAGATAATTACTCCTAAAAAAGACATCTATGTGAATTTGAGAGTATCTGATAGACACTGTAAAACATAGTGACAACATGGTTTTATCAAAGGCTTAGGATCATGTAAACTGGAATTAAAATGAAAATAGAATCTAAGAGACCCTACGATTATTTTACATACATGGATTAATGAATAATAAATAAATCCACAGAAAATATATTCCTACCTAAAGATTCTAATATCAAGCTCATTTATCCTTTGAAACCTAAAGATTCTAGTATCAAGTTCATTTATTCTTTGAAATGTCAATCACTTTATATATATGAAACAAGAAAGGGCAAGGGGGCAGAACTATTAATACATCAAATTACTCTGGATTTTCCCCAGATATAAACAAAAACACTGCTCCTGGAAAATGTAATTTAATGAGTATCTTCACTAAAGATTTGGCAAGCAAACGGAATTCAACAGCAAATTGAAATTAAAAAACTGTGAATAAAAGTTGTATTGTGCAAATACTTTGGGGCAAGGGCATCCTGCAATATAAGCTTTTGATGGATGGAAAGCAGTATCATAAAGTGCTTCATCAAGAAGGGAATAAAACAGCAAATACTGACACTTAAAATTTACTCCCCTTTCACTTAGCAATGAGTCTTTATTACTCAAATGCCTGGGATGCCTCTAATGAGAGATGGGGGCTTTCAACAAAAATTCTAACTATAATCATTTGTCATGCTTTGGGTCCCCTGAGGACATTCGACACTGGGACATGAAAGAGGTCTACTTTTATTACTTGTGATGTGGCTATAGCTGTTGACCTGAATGCAAAACCACAACATAATCAAATGTGCAAAACATACTCCAAAACAACCATAAAAAGTCTTATCATGTTCTGGCTACACTAAACACTTATCAGTTGAGGACAAAATTTAAAAAGTCTGTTATTTCAAACCACAGCTGTCTGTTTCTCATTAATACTAAGACTACTTAACAGAAAACTTTAGAAACTCTTCTCTGCTAGCCTAAGGAACAGAAAAAAATCATTCCGCATACAATCTTTAATTGCTTAGTACAACATAATTCATTTATTAATTCTAGAACCCACTCCTCTCAATATTCAAATAAAGGAACCCAGTGTATAAAATGGTTGCCCTCCAAGACAGTAATTTCAAAATACTAGGGGTTAAGTACCAAGCACCATTAACTTTTCACCCTGAAAATGTCAAATTTATGATAGTAAGTCTTAATTCACAGATCTGGTTCTGACTTCTCTCCCAAGAATGACTGTATTATCTCCTAAAATCTACATGTCTTAAACCAAAAAACTTCTTTTATCCAACACCAGATCCATACATTTCTTTAAAGGTGATATACTTTTCCAAGTTTAACTCCAGCCTTCCTTGCCTGTGTACTAAACTGACCTTCACCCTGGTATTTTAGTCAATTCATAGTCAACCCCTTTTCTCAACATAGTTACAAAATCACTTCAAAACGTGAGTAATCCCTTCAAATGGACCATAAATAAACACGTACAATGCTGAACCAAGCTGGATGTTGGGCCTTTCACTGGTGATCACATAAATCACAAAACTGCTGATCCCTCCCAATAACTAGACCCCTCCTTCATCAATTTATACCTGTAGCTTCTCACATTTAACCAATTTCATTTTGGCCCCATGCCTATGCTAACATCTTCCCCACCAAGACTGATTTTTTCCTCCTATAACTAAGGGAATAAAGAGCGGACACATGCAGTCACTCAATTTCCCCTCCCTGGCACCTTAAGTCCTTCTACTGGCCAACTGGTATTGTGGGCTTCTATTGTGGGCTTCTATGAAATGGAAAGGAAATCAAGACTGATGTCAAAAAAAAAAAAGTGAATTACAGAAGCGAACTGTGTGAGTCTGAAACCCAATTCAGTAACTTTTATCTGTTGAATAATACTGTACAATTCATTTAAATTCTTTAAGCCTTTTAATCTCATGTGTAAAATGGGGATAATATAGTACTGTATCTACTTTATAGAGTTAAAGACCAAATGAATTAACATATATAAATCAAATAAAACAATGACTGACAAAGAATAAGCAATATACCACCAGTCTGTAAGCTCCAAGAGGACAGGACATGTTGTCTTTGTTCACCAGGTATCAAGAACTATGCCAAGTATATGGTAGATACTCAATAAATTTTGCTGGATGAATCAGTCCACAACTGATTCAGGAACTTCTCTCACTCCTCATATCCCTCACTTGTACCAAACCTTCTTCTACAGTCACTCCCTACCTAAGTCTTTCAGGAACAGTACAGGCAGCTCAAATTTGTGCTTCTACCAAAAATGTTAAAAACAATGGGCCCTGAAGATCTCTCTGGAATAAAGAGTTGAAATTGAAAATTTAAATCCCTTAAAGTCAAAGAGCTATCGTATAGTGAGAAGTGTGACTTGATTAATCTTTCTAAATCAATTTGCAAACCCTTGTTCAACTATTTTTAGTGGTTCCCACAGAATGTATCATAAACAAAAATCCAGTATTTTTACTGGCTCTAAAAAGTCCTCTTCAGCAGATTCCAGTTTCCTGCTCCAAACTTATCTTTGGCTTTCCCTATAAGAAACTTCTGTTCCTATCACTGTGTCTCTGCTCAAAATATCCTCTAATCTGGAATTTCCTACTACCTTCTTCTTGACTTAAAAACAAAAAAACTTACCATTCCTTAAAACAAAGCTCAAACACCCGTGCTACAGCTATCAGGACTGATCTAGTAGGGCTCATCTTTTGTGTGTATATACATACTTACATATACATACACACATACACATATATATCTATTAGTCCCAGATACTATAGCAAGAACCACATCTTACACATGATAGTATCCACCATAGTATAGAATACCAAATGCTAAATGTTTGTTATTAAAATGATTTACTCATTTAAATATTTACTGAACTGGTTCACAGTACCAATTTCCATGTTTCAGATTCAAAAAATCCAATAAACCATTCATTTTATAAAACAATAGTTTATTAATAACTCTGCTAACCAGCAACACCAGTTATGGAGGTGGTCTAAGTTTACCGCATTTAAATGAGTTACCAATTTTCAAAAAAGGATTTCTTTGAAAACGTCATATCTGAAGACAATTCATAGTTTAACGTAACTCGGTAAAGGTATATGTATGTGTGCATGAGTGAGCAAGTGAGCGAGTGAGAGAGAGAGAGAGAGAGAGAGAGAGAGAGAGAGAGAGAGAGAGAGAGAGAGATGTCAATTTAGAAAGAATCTTTCCATTATTTGAGCCTATTGCTTCAGTGATCTTCACATTAATGGTACTAGACTAGTTAACAGAAAGAATTGGTAGAATTTAGAAATAATCTGAAGGACTATATGCTCCTTATTTCTGTTACTGAGTAAAATCTTACTGATCACTTTTTTGATTTCTTCTAGTAAAATCAGCTCTGTAGACTCACCTTTTGCTTCATTTTTTTTTTTTTTTTTTTTTTTTTTTGAGACAGTCTCTCTCTGCTGCCCAGACGAGAGTGCAATGGTATCACTGTAGCTTATTGCAACCTCCAACTCCTGGACTCAAGCCATCCTCCTGCCTCAGCCTCCCTAGCAGCTGGAATTATAGGTGTATGCCACCACATCCAACTAATTTTTCCATTTTTTGAAGAGACAAGGTCTCGCTTTTCCTCAGGCCAATCTTGAACTCCTGAGTTCAAGCAGTCCTCCCACCTCGGCCTCCCAGAGTGCTAGGATTACAGGCGCGAGCCACCATGCCCAGCATCACCTTTTGCTTTTAATACAACTACTAAAATTTCTGAACCTCTCCCTACAAATGTAAATCTTCAAAAATTAATAAAAAGAATCTTTTTAGAAACACAAAGGAAATTACCTCTCTGTTCTTGCAGCAGAGGAAGACATTTAGGCTTCATAAAAATGGTTCAAAGGATTGATTTGATAAGGTGTTGAGAACATCCACATGAATGTGAATCTTATTTCCTGTGCAATAGGTAGACCTGTGAATATTCATTCTGTTCCCAATTTGTTCTATTGAGTTAAAAGGAATCTGTCTATGAAAGTGTTATTTGAACAAAAGTATCTTAATGTAGACTCTAAAAACTAAAACTCATTGCCATGTCCTAGATAACCTTCAAAGAGAAACCTATAATTCTAGTTCACTGTCTTACTTGATAATCTGTTGCCATGTAATCATGTTGTGATTAACATTTAAGTTTCTTATTTGAAAGCCCTTTAATACCTCAAAACCCTGACTGTTTTAGTTTCTTCTCAAAGTAGCCTTTCTAGAGGTCAGATCTTTCCTGAAAGAGAGCAAGCAATTATTTTATATAGTAGTCTACATAATGATGGATAAAGAGAAGGACCCCCAAAAAACAAAATAGCACAATCTATGGCTAAATTAAAATTTGATTTGATTTCAACACGACCGATATATTTCCTTAAAACAAGAAATACAGGGATGATGACAATAAACAATGTCATCATATATAAACTATACTATCATTTGATCCACTGAAAAATAGTTTTAAGAAAATATTTGAAATGCCAAATGCCAGAAAGAGACCTCTTCTGCTTTATTTATTCACAACAGAATATGAAGGAAAAAATTTCAAATGGCAGGCTTTATACTTAACTAACATAACATGAAGAAATTATAATAGGTAAGCAAGGTATTATGTATAGTTAAGGATAAAACTTAACATACATTGTTAAGTGTGCTACATTAAGAAAAGCAAAAATCTGAGTTAAAATGGTTTAACTTGGCAATTTCATAGCCAAAAACTCAACATACCCTACATAAAAGAATAGCATTCTGATCATATCAAATTTACAGTATTGTTAATACGAAAAGACGACAATTTGCTTACCCGTTTTATTGTCAAAAAATTTGATGTGTCTATCTTCATGAGCAGTTATTGTAACAGGAAGCGTGGGATGACTTACTACTCTGTTAATGTGAGTATTGGATTGTAAACCTGAAAAAAACAATACACTAAAATTCAAACCTTCAATTAGAAACTGGATGATGGCCTTTCTAGTCTTGCTAAAATATAAGAATCATTAAAAACTATAAGCTTTTGCATAAAACAAAAAGTTTGAGAACCAAAGGTTCGAGGGAGATCTATTTTTGTAAAAAATACACAATTTATCATGTCCCATAACATGTATGGTACTAGGCTCAAATTTAGAAAAAATTAGAAGTGTTTTAATGCAGATCCTTAAGATATATAGTTTAGAATTTTAAAAGACTCACAAAAATTATTACTTCTAACAGCTCATAAAAACTATAAGCATTTAAAGAAGAAAAAATTCATAAGTGCTAATTAGATGTTTGCAAGGAACAACCCCCATCCTACCCACACTGACAAAAACAAAAAAGCAAAGAACTATAATTAATACTCTTTAGAGATGAGATTTTTTTCTTTACTAGCAAGCTCTTGATTTTTGATTAAATCAGAGATGAGGGCAAACAGGGAAAGATCAAAACAAATGGGAAAAAGATTAATACACTTTAGATCAATCATTCTTTATGTTATAAAAACTCTCACATACTAAGCTTAAACACATAAAAAGTATATTTATTTATTTATTTATTTATATCCTATGAGGGAAGAAAGAATAGGTTGAGGAAACACTAGGAAAGGTACTTTGAAGATAATTTTGGTTTGAGATTTGACCATGGTACCATGAAAATATTTTATATAGTTATAAAACAATTGTTTTTAAAAAAGAAATCACTAAAAAAAAATCAAAAGTAAAATTAAACAAATGAACTTAACTATATATCCAACTGGTGGCATAAACACAAAGAAATGAACTATTACAAGTGGCTTTAAAGCATAGTCATTAGGATTATATATCCCTGGTGGAATATACCCTAAGTATAAACCATTATCAATAATTTGACTTTTGCTGGTGATTTTATTACTGAAATGACTGTGTGTATACTGTAGGATAAATCAAGTAAAAGACAATGATGATTTTTTTGAGAACCAAGATAAATCTGAATTTGAAATATTTTACTTTCAAAAAATGCATTATTTCCTAGCTCTGTCCACTGAAAAACGGTAGTCAGGAGGCTGAGGCAGGAAGATCGCCTGAGCCCAGGAGTCAGAGGTTGCAGTGAGCTAAGATGACACCACTGCACTCTATCTGGGGCAACAGAGCAAGACTCTGTCAAAAAAAAAAAAAAAAATTACAAAAAAGATAAGCAACCAGACAATATTTACCTCTGATAAAAATTCTCAAATTATCTATGAAGTAGTTTTGCCAAAAACATTTAGACATTTAAAAAAGAAGAAAAATGTTGAACCTGAATTTGAATAAGCTTCTAGATCTATAATCAATTCACAAGAAATAGAGGAGCACATTAAATGACACCACAAGGATGCAAGCAGCAAAATCCAGACTCTGGGAAACTTAAGACAAACTAGCCAATTTCTTCCATTAAAATAAAAAGCAAGGAAAATAAAAGAGATGGAGGGGAAATCTATGGATGAAAAGAGATCTGAGAGACCTATTAACCAATCATAATGCATGGTTCTTATTTGGATCCCTATTTAAGTAAACTGTAAAACATATACCACATATCAACATTTATAGTCCTGGACATTTATAGATAATTACTGAAGCTGAATGAAGAATACATTGGGTTCATTATATGATTTTTCTCTACTTTCACAAGAATTCCCATAAAAAGTTTTAAATTATTTCCTTTGCTTTCGCGAAACTTCACATTGTTCTACTCACTCTTTCCCCATATACCCACCCTTTTAAGCATAATTTAAGGAAATAGCAGAAATAATGTAAATAAGTACAACTGTAACATAATGAAACTAATTATTTTGCCATCCTAAATGTAAACAGTCAAAATATGAAATTAGCTGAAAGATTAACTTGCATTGTATAATAATCCTTTTTAAGATTTAAAAGGAACTCATGAAAACTTACCAGAATCTATCTGTGATGAAAGCATCACCAATGACTGTGATGTTTCTAAATCATAAATTATTGCATTACCAGTGTTGAAAGAGGTCACCATATGAGCTGGATCACAGCCTATAAAGTCAACCGATGTAGGTATTCCATGCTCTAAAAGGAGCCCAAAGAGATGAGATAACAGTGTAAACACAGTAATTCTGAAATCTCCCCTTGTCTAATAAGAAAAAGGAATTCAAATATTCTTAAAATAACGTTAACAATAAAAAAGGACACAATTGTGTCAGGATGGTGAGATAAGAAACAAATTTTCTTACATTATTTAAAAAGGTTTTATTTGTAACATTCCAAGAAAAATATAACTAGAGAGGTCTTAAAGTAAGAGTAGATACATGCAAAAGTTGTTTGTTCTCTGTATTTTCTTCTAAGAGAGAAAAAAATCCTAGGTCAGTCTTTTGGTCCACTTGCCAATTATATCTGTAAAATGATAAATTAGCATCCTCACATCATTATTTTTGGAAACTGTTGACCTATCAGACATCTGTAAGTCTTATCAAGTAGCTAATACAAGTCAAATTTTTGGATCTATGAAAATGAAGCTTGGACTCTAGAATTCCCTGATGTAGTACTACCTCCCCTAAAGTGGCCTGAGCAGAAATTTCTCTCTTTAATACATTAAATTCAACCAGATCAATGCACAATTAGATGAAGCCTAGAGCCAAGCAATTAGTTATCTGGATGAAGCAAGAAACAAGTATCTAAATGAATTTTTACCTCTAAAATTTGGGTAATTGAAAAATTAGCAGAATGACTAAGGTGTCTAAAAAAGACACAAAATTAAGCATTTACTACTCAACTAAAATATATGAAAGCAGATATTTTTAATACAAATAAAAAGTATGATTAAAAACTGACTTGGAAAATAAGAATAAGACTATAGATAACTATACACACACACACACACACACACACACACACACACACACACACACGTGCGCGCGTGTATATCTTAAAAAGGTAAACTGGTTAAAGCCTTCTTTGACAGGAAAAGATCTGAAATAATGAAAGTAACCCATCCCATACTTCCCAGATAAGGGTGCTATTTCAATGATTATGGATGGATTATCCAACCAATCTGCTCAGAAAAACCATACATGGTTTGCAAGTATGCTTGAGACTGTAATCCTTTCAATCTTTTTGAGTAGTCACCTGGAACAGACAGAGTGCCTTCTGTTGTTGTCCCTGAGTACCTTCATTTGTCTACTCCACCGTTACATACAAATTATTGTGTTTTTTAAATGGAACATGAAAAAGGTCAAAAAGCACCATGGTACAGAATACAGCTGCAAAGCACTACAAATGAAAAATGACTAGGAATAAAAAGAGTATCACAAGTTTTATAAAATTCTTTCAATATAACTCTTTGGAGCACTAAAGAAATACATCAATTACTTTGTCCTTTTTATCTTCCAAATTAAAAAAAAAATTAGCTTTTCTTACAGAAGCAAAATTTACTTACTTTTGTCTCCATTGTAAGTGCAAATACATGGCAACTTTTCTTGTGGATTCCATAACCTAACAGTGCCATCTGCTGAACAAGACAATAATTGATTTTTTATGCCACTATAAGCAAGACCCCAGACTGCATCTGTATGAGCAACTAAAGTGCCAGCTAGAACATTTGGCTCTGGAAAGAAAGAAATAAACAAAAAATTAACTAAAGGAAATGCTTTAGTACATAAAGATAAATTACCCCATATATTAAGTATAAAGAACACACATAAGACCACAAGAAGATAAACCAAAATGGACACAGTGGCTACTACTAAGTGCTGGGCCTATTTTTATCTTTCCCTTTCATCTAATACTTTTCTGTATTTTCCTAATTTTCTATAAGGAACAGATACTTAAAAAAAAAAACTTTATTGAGATATATATATAACTCACACACCATACAACTCACTCATTTAAAGTGTACAACTCAATGGTTTTTAGTATGTTTGCAGAGTTGTGCAACCATCACCATAATCAATTTCAGGATACTTTCATCACTCATTAGCCACTTTCCCCCCAATTCTTCCTTCCTACCTTTCCACAGCTCCAGGCAAACACACTAATCTATTCTGTCTCTATAGATATGCTTATTCTGAACATTTATTTTTTATTTTTGTCTCTGATCCTTGATTTAGGATATTCTGAAAATTTTATATAAATGAAATCATACAATAAGTGGCCTTTTGAGACTGGCTTCCTTCACTTAGCATGACATTTTCAAGGTTTATCCATGTTGTAGCATTCATCAGCACTCCATTTTTTAGTGCCAAATAATATTCCATTATATGGACATATCACATTTTATTTGTCCATTTATCAACTGGTGGACATGTGATAGCTAACAACATTGAGTATCATTTGTCTGACAATCTTGTTTTTCTAAGTAAACATCTCCCACTTCCCTGAGTATTTCTTAGCCTCTCCACTGTTCTCAGTTTCCAACCTCCCTTCCTTAGAATGATTATGCCTCATACTTCAGTGAGAAAATACAGCATTCAAATAGGAACTCCTCCCCCATCTTCTTGCCACCCAATCTATAAATCACTAAAGCCATCTTCTCCTAAGCTTTCAGATACAAGGAATTTATCCTTCTATAGAAATCAAAGGCTAATTCCATCAGCTGCATTGTGAATTCCATTCAACTCACTAACTTGCTTTCATGTTTATTGTTTCTTATATGTCCCAGAATCTCTCAAACTGAACAAAAAACATCTTCATTAAACCTATCCCAGCACCCTTCTGCCAAGCTGTAGATAAAGCACATTGAGTAAACATGCCTTTTACCTTCTATTTCCTCTTCAAATCAATCCAATATGGTTTCTGATACCATTACCACACCAAAACAACCCTTGCTAAGATCACCAATAATGACTTCTATTCCATCAAATGCAATACTTTGATGGTATAAACTTTTTTTTTTCCTGGTGGTTGTTCACATCATATTGCTTTTTGTCCATACAGTCTGACTTATCTGTTACAAGGTTATCCAGAGGTCCCTTCATCCTCTGGTCTTAGCCCCACTGTCTAATCTCTGTCTGGCCAAGACCCAGGTATTTGCCATCTTACCAAAAGGAACCTTTCTATCCTGTTGTTAGACCTCTCAGCAACATGTGAAAGTGCAGACTGCTTTCTTCTTCTCAAAATGGTTTCTTCTTTGGTATGCTTCTATGATTCCGTACTCTTCTGCACTTTTTCCTATCTCTTGGGGGTCACAACTTTTCAGTGTCCCTTTGTTGGCTCTCTTGCTCTAGCCACCCTTCTAACGTCAGAGTTACACTTTTGTCCCAGGTTGTCTTCTCTTCTTACCCTACACAACACACACTCCTTATGTTTTAACATCCATTGTCACAGCTTAAAGTATCATTGGTATAGAGAAGACTTTTATCTCCAATCCAGATCTCTTTGAGCTTCATATTTGTATATTACCTACCTGATACTGCCATCTCTGAACATGGCTAAAATCCAATTCACCATCTTAAATCTCCTCACACCTGTTCTGCCCTCATTTCAATAAATGCTACCATCACATATTTAGCTGCTCATGTCAAAAACCCAGGATTGGTGATGAAAATGTTCTGAAATTAGATAGTGGTGATGGCTGGTTGCACAACCTTATGAACATAGTAAAAACTACTGAATTGTATACTTTAAAAGGGTGAATTTTATGGTAAGTTATATCTCAATAAAGCTATTAAAAATACATAACCAAATCGAGCGTCACTCACCTATCACTTTTATCTACTCAATATAATTTATCAATAAATTCTGTCTATTCTACCATACTTCCCTAATCTATCTTAAAACCACTTCTCTCTAACTGCCCTGGTACCACCAACTCTTATCTTGGCAACATCATCTATCACTAGTCATCTATCTAGATGGACATCAAGACAATAAGATGGACATCATCTATCTAGTCTACTGGATTACTACACTATAGCTGCCTCCCAATTGGTATTTCTGTTTCTACTCTCTCCACCCCCTTATTCTCCTCACAACAGTCACAGTCATCTTTCTAAACCTTGCATTTCTCAGGTCACTTCCTGGCTTAAAACTCTTTACTGAAAGCTCCTTTTTATTCTTCAGATTTTGGCTTAGATGTCACTATTTTAGATAGACTTTTCCTGACTACTTATCCAAAGGGGTCTGCCTGTCACTCTCTTTCACAGAACTCAATCTTATCATTTATCACAAGTTGTAACCATAGACCCCCATTTCCTTACTTATTTAATGTCTATTTTTTCCATTAGACTAAACCTTATTTTTTGGCATAGTACTTACCACTATGAGTGACAAACACAGGCACCAAGTATGTGTTAAATAAAAAGAACTAAGAGCTCATAAACATTTTGTTGTTGTTTTTTTAATAATCAGGGACAATGCCCTTATAAATTTATCTGAACACACACAGGTAGGTAATTCTGTAGGACAGATTTCTAAAAGCTTCATTTGTAAGTCAAAGTGGTTTTTTTTTTTCCTGTTTTGAAATTAAAGAGTGTTTTGGTCTCCAAAAGTTGATTTACACCCTTACTGTCTGTCCCTCTTTGCTCCCACTGTTTTTTGCTTAATATTTTTTTTTTTTTTTTTGAGACAAGAGTCTCACTCTGTTGTGTGGGCTAGAGTGCCGTGGCTTCAGCCTAGCTCACAACAATCTCAAACTCCTGGGCTCAAGCAATGCTTAATATTTTTGAACTATATAAGCTATTTAAGTTTAAAAATTTGTTAATTAGATAATATTTTGTTTCCTTTTCCTTTTAGTACTGAAATTAACAATTCAATTAATACAGACATATACTTTTTTTGGACAACAGAGAACAAGTTTAAAGACTCATAGTATGACATTTCCTAATTTTTCTCTTTAACAAAACACATTACTAGCAAATGAAAGAACTAAATGAGAAAACTAATATATGTTTAAACAATCTTATAATAATATATTTGAAGTATTTAGTTTTGTCAGCTCCATTCACACCAAAAAATACATTTTGATCCTTTCACTTACCATATGTATCATACGGATCCACATTAGGACTAGGCATATTCCACCACTGGATGGTTGTGTCAATACCACCACTAAAACACTGTTCTCCATTAGAACTAATAGCTAATGACAAAACAGGACCACTATTACAGGAAGAGAAGAAAAAAATTACTTACAAATCTTAAGAACTCAAATCCCCATTCCTCCATAGCTGAATTTATGTGACATCTAAAAACTGTTCTAGGAGAAAAATGCTATTATATTCATATTATTACTAATTATTAAACAGATATTACTTAACTAATATGTCTTTTCTAATATAAAACAATCACTGAGAAAATTATACAGTTTGAGGATTAATAACAGTTAATAATTATGGTTGTTAATTAAGTACCAATTCAATAAAACTTACATGTGGGCCCTAAATGTGTAGATGGGCTCTACATCTAAAGAGGCACTCCTAAAAGAGGGGGAAAAGGGTGGAAGAGAAGGCAATTAAATAATCATAAATCACTGGTTGATATTAAAGAGTAGCTAAATCAACTGTGTACATAAAAGATATGTGACAATAAAGAGGAATAATTACTTATATTAGCAAAATTGGAACAAAAAACTAGGCTAACATTAATATACTTGCTTTTTGGCAGGAACTGTTTTTTGCAGATTCCAAAGTTTCAGGGTATGGTCCTCAGAGGCAGTAACCAGCACAGGTTCTACGGGATGAAAAGCTAATGCCCGTACTCCATCAAAATGACTACGTAGTGTATACTTGGGGTTCCATGTCTTTCGAAAGGCATCTTTATTGGCAGGCAACTAAAAAGAAAGAGTGTAATATTTAGTGGTAAAAATAGTAAATTGGTAGGCTTGTGGAGTTTTTGTTTGTTTCTTTTTGGTGAGTTTAACACATATATTTAAAACTGTTTTGCTAAAATGTCCAGTGGAAATTTAATGCACTTTAAAAACTTTATAATAAATCTTCATCATTTAATAACTCAGAAGAAGAACTTCATTAGCCTTACAAATACCTAGATCAAACAAAGAGTTCCTTAATCTGATTTTACCTAATTATCAAGCTAAACCTAAAGCTCTTATTAAATGTCAAATAAGAACAAAATAACTACCATTGCTGCAATATTCTACATGAAAACAAAAAAACTTAAATAAAAATTATTACCAAATACCAAAGGGTACAGTATTAACAGTACAGTTGTGATTCAGGAAAATTTGTCATGTGAAATTTTAAAGGCAGCAAGTTAAGGTACTTTCTAAAAGTCTGAACTAAAGATCCTTTAAGATTGTTTTCATCCCACTTTCGTTAATTCTTGATACTGATTAAAGTTAATCTTTTTACCTTCATTTCTCCATCTGTAAAGATAGGCTGTAAAACCACTTTAAAGCAGTCACAAGTTTACTAGAATTTAGTTGCTTATATACTTTTAAAAATATTAATGAGAATAATCCAGCCCACCAACGGCTGTCTCTAAAAAGCATGCAACATAAGTAAAAAATGTAGAAAAAGAAATTCATTATAAAAAGAAAAAAATTAACTTGCTGAAAAACTGCAATTATCATAAAAATCTAAAATATAGTTAACTCTCAATTGAGTGTTAAATGTCTAGAAAAAAATTAAATCCAAGACACATTTCGCCTCAAACACTGGTCTTCCCATCCCTTCCATCCTTTCCCCATCCCTCAAATGAAGGTGTTAAGTACTCAGGAAATGATGCAAGCTAACTTTAACAATACCATTAAGAAAATAAAAGTTCAAAAATAAAACATGCTTTTTAAGAAGTATTCTAAAGACAAATAAATGATTCAGGCTATCTAGTTTTTTTCTTGTTAACACCAAAATATGGCTTCATTTGAGATAATTGAGAGTTGACTACTCAAGACATATTTATTTATTGACCAATATGTTATGGTAATCATCCCAAACATCTAGCTACTCCACCAAAATACCTAAGAAGAATTTAAACACCACAAAGAAAGTAGTTATAAAAGAAAAACTACATGTCACTTCAAATCAACACAATGGCACACTTAAACTTATCTTTTCCATGCACCTTGACATTAATTCTGTTTTATAAGTGATTCCAAAAAATAAGGAGCCTTCTATTAAATCATTAAAAAATTAAAAATAAAACTGCACTTACATCATAACTATAGTCTGCATCATTTGTTACCGTCAAGTCTGCAAGGTCTCCAAGGCCCAGTACACTTAACAAAACATCATCAGAACCCATAATAAATGACTTGCCTCCTCCAGATGGAAACGTTATTGGTTCAGCTATAAAGAACAAAACCGCTTCTTAAATGCTGAAAAATCATACAGTACAAGACAATATTGTGGGGGAAATTTAAGCACTTAACAGTTACAATATTCAGTAATATAATTAATTTTTATTTTCCCACTTCCAGTCAAAAAATCCTACTACTGAACATACTAAACAAATGTGTTACAACTACAATGTAGTAATCTTCCATAAATCAAATGTGCACTACATATATTATTCTGGGGCAGGTGGTGGGGCACAAAAGCTTTGTGTATTTAAATCTCTTATCACTTCAGTACAATTATAACAATAGTTTACACGTTAAGTAAGAAACAGGACAAATGCTGATTAAATAATGGAGTTACGTATCAAGATTTCAGCTATTCCTGGGGAAAAACCTCTACTATTGACCTCGGAGTAGCTCATACAGTATCTTAAAAACATAATAGGTTGTTGCTAAGTATTTTTGTTTTTTAAAGAAGTGCTAAGCATTCTAGTATCTGGCAAAAAATAATATAAATATTCAAATATAAATGGTTTTCAAATAGTCTGCTATATTTTATCAGTTCACTGGAAAGAAGCCTTAATTTTCAGATGCCTTCAGTAACAGTAATGGTCTAGAAAAAAAGGCAGTTTTACCACCAATATCAGTTTCCTTTCTGTAAAAGGTTAATCCATGCAATCTTCAGAATGCCTTCTGGGTTTAAAGCTCTGATTATAATTTTTATTTTAATGTCCCCCTTTATTTACTTTGACACTTCTAAAATGAAGCAACTAATCTATATCAACTACCTACAGAACTTTAAGTTTCTGATCAGAATTACTTGCCATTTCAATTTAAAACTACACTCAGGTGAAAGTTTTCTTTTACTTTTCTTATCTTTACTATGTGTGTTATTACAGCTTTCCATGTTAATATCAGCAGTTAAAATTAAATTACTTAAAACGTTTTTTTC
Source organism: Avahi laniger (assembly GCA_963575035.1). NCBI lineage: Eukaryota > Metazoa > Chordata > Mammalia > Primates > Indriidae > Avahi > Avahi laniger. The sequence goes on along the minus strand of CAUYSK010068364.1, from coordinate 8,553 downwards.
TCTACACATACTATTCCCTAAACTCTGCCATAACTGACTGACTACACTCTAAAGCCACAGCATAAGCAATAATCCTTAACACATTTCAAAAGCATGCTTTGAAAGCGAAATTTTAACATTAAGATGCAAGAGAGACATACTCAAGTCATTATAATGCAAAACAACTCAATATAACAAAACATACCTAAAATTCATGAACAAATTTTAAAAAGAAACATACAAAAAGCTCAAGCTAATTAGCAATTTTGAAAAGTTCCTATGAAAAATGCTATAAATTTAATATGCTACAGCAAACACAACGGGTATAATAAAACTTGACAGTCATCACTAAAACTATTGAAAATAATTCTGAGTATAATTTATATATACTATGACAAAAGCAAAATTCGTCTTTATTTCGAGTATCTCGTTTTTATTATTTTATCTTACGTCAAAGTAAGCTATATTAAGTTTTGACTCAGGATCCTAAAATGAAGTTGTGATTCAGCAACTGATCTAGAGCAAATCTGAAAGCATATGAAAGAAAACATATACATAGGGATACTGAATAGTATTTCATTAATCTCTAAACGATTATACTTATAGAATCTGGACAATCTGTAGTACTGATCTTTCCTCCCAATATCTAGTATGCAGTTTTTGGTAACATCAGAAGCAACTAAGAACGATAAAATCAATAGTTTACAATTATGTTTAAGAACAATTATCTAAAAGTCATTAGATGATATTTACTCAAAGCATTTTTTGTCAGGACAAAGAAATATTTTTTTCTTTAAGCTCATAATTTGTTTCTTAGAACAAAATGCCACTAATTCCTCCCACTCGTAATGATACAAAGGTTCACTAACACAAATCTTAATAAAAGTCCAATAAAGTAACTTTAACATAACAAATTGTTTTGTATTTTTATATCATCTTTTTGCAGGAATACTGATCAGCCACTGGGCAATTTAGGGGTATGTGAAGGGAAGTATCTGGACAATATTAGCTAGTTTTCCTGCAGTTTTAGACTGACTGTATTTAACAAAAAATTGGTATACTCATTTCTAATTAATCATATGACTAAATATCTATCCTTTATCTATACACAAACATCTACATATAGCAAGCTATCATGTTTACTCAAAATTTACATATATATGTGCAAAAAAGCTTTTAAGCTATTATTTTTGCTTTTTCTATCACTGATCACTGTGGCTTATGTTAATCACAGTAGGTACTCAGTATGTCCTGGGTTCTCAGCAGAGGAAATTAATTTCTACTCTATAAGTTCATTTTATTAACATTTATATAATTCCCTATTGCACATGGTTACATAAACATAAAAATGTCATCAGCAATTCAAAGAAAAATATAATTATTAAAAGAATAAGTTTTTAATTTAATGATGGAAATTATAATATTTTTTATCAGGTAGCCAAAGAGATTTCATCAAACAATGGAAGAATACTAGTATCATGGGTCTATGAAATGGGATCTTATAACAAGTCTCATTTCATACTTCTATAACTAACCTTCCTTTTTATGGGCACTATGACTAAGGAAACCTATGGCTCAAATATCAAACTCCTCCTTTCTCCTCCAATTTTATCAAACCTAAAGGGTACAGTCCAGTAACTCATTCTATTTATGCCAGAGGCAACATGCTATGTCTTAAGTCTTTACTAACAATAGTCTGGAAGGTTGTAATGTAGAAGTTAACTCTCCCAGAAAACAGACATTTGTTCTTTATAAAATGAGGTATAACATGGACTTCAAAAGGAAAGCATGAAAATAGGAGATTATGAATTCCAATGTTTTCCTTCTTAGCTTGAAGTCAAACTCAAATCTCTAACAAATTCTAGTAAGATTTACCCTTTGAAAAGTATAATGAAGTTCACACTTACCAAATCTCCCCATCCCCCTCGCCCCATCCTCCTATCATTAAGAAAGAGATCATTACATTTTTCTTTACATTTTTTCTTTAAACCACACACATACACATAAATACACACAGAGAGCTCTAAATTGGTTTTTCTGTAAGAGTGGGCCTTGAATGGCCTTTTCCATAAATCATTGGTTTGAAACATTTAAAAGGGTCCATACTGCAAGTATAGCTTTGCCTTAAACTGTAAAATGTGCAGTTTAAATGTACATTAATTACAAAAATTTTAGCAAGTTGTACCATGCATTATTTGGTAAAACGGACCAAAAGCTAAAGAAAGTAAATCGCTACTGAATGCATAAAATGAAAAATAATGAAGCTGGTATGTATATTTTAGAAAATACTCTTCAAGTAAAACAGGAAAAAAGCTCAATAGGTGACATGAGACCCACAAAAATGAACAGATGCTGTTTTACTTTTCATTCATTTTACTTTGGTTTTATTATTTTAGTGATTTTTAAAATCTTTTCTCAAATTTTCTTACAGATTAAGGTGAGAGGTAAAGGTAAGGTAAATTAAGGTGACGGAATGTAAAATTATTTAACTTTAACTGAAAGGAGAATGTGCTACTAGAGAAATCTTACAGGGTGTTTAAAATTTTTTGACTAGGACATCAATCCCCTTACACAGCAAAGGCAGAAATATCAATGAAATTCAATCTATATGCCAAATTATTAGATAATGAACTATCTTACACATCACAATAATCTTTGGTTAAAAATCAGATTCATTACTTGGAATTATAACAAACTAGAACTAGAATAAAGTATACCTTCAGCTAAAAACAACTTTGGAAAAAATGCTTAAGTAGTACGTTCATTTCCTACACATTTCTGATTTGGGCAAATTTTAGAAAATTCATTAGTTAGGTAGTATATACTTGCTACCGCATTAAATAATAATGATGTTGCCTTACTCTAAAATGATTAAAATAGGAGATTACAAACTCCAATGTTTTCCTTCTTAGCTTGAAGCCGAACTCAAAATCTCTTCGAATAACAAATTCTAGTAAGATTTACCCTTTGAAAAGTATAATGAAGTTCACACTTACCAAATCTCACGTATTTTTAGAATATATGTAATGTTCCAAGCACAATGACTGACACTTATAGTTGTCTTCTACTAAGTGCTAGTTATTACTAGTTGCTAAATTTAGACAATATGACAAAGTGAGTAGTTTTTTCCAAATGTATTTAGAGTTTATTTTTATAAATTACTAGTTTCCCATTATATCTGTAAGTTAAAGGTAGATTTAAGAAAGGTACTCTGAATTGACCTATAATGGAAACAACTCCACCTAACATTAAAAAAAACAAAATATAAAGAAATAGAAGCCCCAAATTTCAAAGTCCCTAAAACAATTACAACAAGAGCTTGCCCAACACCTTCTCTGAAGATCATATAAAATGATCCTCAACATTTTAAACAACATCAAATTTGCAATATTAAAATGTGATTTGGAGTTAAGGCCTTCTGCAATGTAAATAAACATGGTAGCTGAATTTTTGTACCTTCCTCTGCTCTTGCACCTTCATGATCAGTCATTCTAGTAGAGGCTGACCTAGACTGATTAATGATTCCTGAAGAGATGTGGGGCAGCTCATCATCTCCCAGATCAGCTATCATGTCGTAGAGTTTTGTCCTGTTGACCCCTGTAAATTAACGTCAGCAGTAGAGGTTCATTTAATGGCTACCGCCTGACTTGCCAGCAGCCTTTAAAACCAATTTGTTAACAACACAGGCTATTAAATATCAGACAATTAAAGATGTCTTCAATTTTCCACATCACCCCCCAAAACACAGTAAGAGTTTAAATATTTAAAACATTGACAATTTCTGTAGAGAGATATATGTATCTCTGCTGTATATTTTAAACAGAAAGAGGGGTGGTGAAGGAAGTAGGGAGGCAGGCTTCTGTTACTCAACCAAAGTTCCATAAGCTCACAGACACAGAAGGTATCATTAAAACAGAAAAATGTTGGTGTTTAAGGTTAATGTTTAACAGTGTAAAGAATAAAACAGGGGCTTTTCAACTTAATTCACTGCTTTAAAAGTTAACAAAGGAATAAGTACAAATGATTTTTATGAGGGTGCAACAAACAATTAACTTTACCTGGTGTTTCCATGGATATTTTCCTGCCACATTAGCACAAATTTGTCATTAGCAAATCAACTGTAATTTCTCTCAAAATGTTTTTTTTAACTTTTCCCAAATTTGAAATCTCTAATTTACCCATGAGCTCTGTGAATTTCTCATAATGATATGAAAAGTCAACAGTCACAGGCCATAAATTCAAGGGGAGAATTTCAGCTGCTGCCTGGATAATTCAAAATATACAAAACACAAAAGTGTCTGCAGTATGGTGGAATATTCTTTACCTTTGAACTTCAGAAATACCAGAATCACTTATTTCCAATCATGTATTTTGAAAGAAAATTTAGTTTTAAGAATGTAAAAAAAAATTTGAAAGGACAATGTTTTATAATCAATACAAAGTAAAACAATTAAAATAGGTATATCCAAGCTCAAACATTATGATCTTATAGTCACTAATGTCAACATAAATGGATTAGACTGGTATATAATTATTAAATATTAAGTTTATTGTGGCTATTTGAGTGTTAGTAACTCTGTGAACTATCACTTACCTACGCTATGTATCCTTAACAGAATGCTAGGCAGAATCTTAGTTATTAGTTCTGATTTATAGTAATCTCTAACTTCTTAGTAATGTTTAAATAACTCTACTTCTGGATTATGTGATATGTCAGGTAGTCTGAATTTTCTAAAATGATTATAATGGAGAAACTTGGTCTTACCTGAGGATTTTCCCCCAACAGTGAAGTAACTATAAACAAACTCTAATAAACGAAAAACTGTCAATTGGATGTTCAACCACCAGTTAAATTCAACATGAAAGAAAATAAGTATTATTCTTTCTTACAAAATAGCTTCCTTTTATAACTTTCTCAATTGTATGACTACACCACCGATTTAGTTTGTTTTTAAAATTCTCCAACCACATCTTAATGTCTCTTCAATTTGTAAAATAAGGGGGCAAAAAGGCTGTTTTTCTTCCCCAAAAAATTCTCCTTTAAAGTATTCCTCAAGTTAATCTCTCTCTCTCTATTGACTTTATTCTAATTACAGCTTTCATTCTCATGAATTACTGCAATAAATTTCTACTCGTTTTTTCTATCTCCAAGCTCCATTTCCCTTCAATCACATTTGAATACAACTAAATTAATTTTCCAAAATTATCACATTCATTATATCACCCTTTGCTCAGCAACCACAAGTGGTACTTCAACACTCTTTTGATTAACTAAAATCTTGTACTTAACCTTCCTGTGCTTCATGATCTGATCCCATTTTTTCTATCCAATCTTATCCACGATATAAATCTCCTTAATTTTCCAGTCAAAGCAGTTTCCGTACAGTACCAATGTTCACCAACGTTATTTCTGCCATATTTTGTCAAATCTGTCCTCCTGTTCTTCAGAAAGTTGAAAATACTGCCTCCACCCACGAGTTCTTGTCTTCTAACATCACCTTAGCCTATCTTAATTCTACTTTTTCCTTCAAATCAGTTACGTCTCCTCTGTAAAGCTTTTGTTGATCTTTCCCTGCACTCTTATATTAGTGCATACCATAAAATTTGACCTTATTAAATATTACCTTGTAAATAATTTCATTATATGACAGCTAATGTGAAACATAATAAAGGCTTAACAGAAAGTTTTGTTGTTAGAGATAATGTGAAGTCATAATCTTCCTGTACACATGAACTGGGAGACATAGATAAGAAGTAAAGTAGGAGACAATATGAAAGTTATTGTTCAAATGGAGAATCCTAAATTATCTAATAATTATTATCATTTGCATACTACAGCCAAACTTTAGTCTCTTTGTGGCCCAATGCCCAGTATAGGAAAAGATGGAATTTCCCTGCTCTAATCCTAGTTTTGTAAGAGCTGCCAAAAATTGAAAGCAGATTTCATAACCAGAAATCACAGTCTTTGCTCTACTTTGTAGAGCATCTTTTAACTGCAAATTTAATTCTTCATTTTCTTTCTAAGCCTATTCAATAATCTAAGAAATGGAACAGAAAAATTTCAAATAAAAATTTTAAATCTTATTAGCAATAATGAAAAATTCCTATGGTATTAAGTGTAACAGAATATTAGACATAATACTAATACCAATATTTAAAGACATTTGAAGAATCATTAAGCATTAAAATAAAAACTGATTCTCAATTATCGCTGGAATCTATAGAAGTAGAAACACTTTTTCTAAGTTTTTTTTAAGAGACAAGTTCTTGCTCTGCTGCTCAGGCTGGAGTGCAGTGGTGCAATCATAGATCACTGGAACCTCCTAGGCTTAAGTCGTCTACCCACCTTAGACTCTCAAGTAGCTGGGACTACAGGTGTGTACCATCACACCCATTAATTTTTTAAAAATAATTCTGTAGCGACAGGGTCTCACTATGTTGCCCAAGCTGGCTTCAAACTTGTGGTCTCAAAGTGATTCTACCATCTCAGCTCTCAAAATGCTAGGATTACAGACTTGAGCCACTGGGGTCTGGCCTACTTTTTCTAAAACTTTCTTTTTACTACTGTGAATTGCAAAACACAACCCACCTACCTCTTAATCATGACTACCAAGTCCTACATAAATAAATGTACAATCCTCTAAATAGATTGCAGCACAATGAAAAACACACTAAATATGCCACATGTAAGCCAAGCTATGGACTAACTACTGCTTTTTTAAATTCACACTTACACACACACACACTTGTGACATAAAATTTATCTTCCCATATACTCTATTATTGTAAGTAAAGTAGTGCTTTTTTTACAAATCTAACATTTTCCCTTTCTTGAATGTGCCCTTCTTTTGCCGATCAACATTATATTCTGAAGGGAAACCAACTGTGCTAACAATCTGGAAGAGATAAGCTTATTTTAGCATAAAAATTTAGTTAAGCCATGTTTGCTAGATCTGTTCTATTTTCTGACTATCATAATTGATACTTTCACATGACGATTGTTGTCTTAAATAAATAGGAAATCACAATGTTAAAGAAAAATAACTTTAGCTGCAAAGTGACCGTATGGTTTTAAAAAGTACACTGAGTTGAAGAACTGAATGGTTTGTATTAAAAGTGTAAAATTAAAGCCAGAAACATAAAACTACTGCATTTCTTAGTTTAAACTATCTCTTTGATAAGAAACAATGCTGTTTGTGTCTTTTATTTGATATAGGAGATAGAATACAGCAACATTTTATGGGCTCTTCAAATTATACTCTCTGCTCCACAGAAGTAGCTTAATCCCCACAAATAATTTATAGTGTATGCAAAGGTGTTTTTAAAAGCCCACTGAAGGTTATTGCTACAATAATTTCCCTTAAATGTATTAAAAATGCCTAATTTTGGATATTTGGCTTTGAAGCCACACTTTAAAAAATATTACATTTTGTGATGACAATGTGTTATCTTGGAGCTGAACAACAAATAACAAATACTAATATGAAAATTAAACATGGAGGCTCACTTATAATTTCTATTAAAAGAAATGTTAAAAAAGTTAAAAGATGTTCCTTTTCCAATGTGCTGATAATCAAGCCAGAAGATGCACAGCAATTCTATAATAGTAGTAAAGGAAGACAATGGCAAAAAATCATATTGTATACAGAGAAAAGAAAGTTAAGATAAATGAGAATAATTTTGGGAAAACTAAGACAAGTCCACCCAGTAAAAATCAGAACTGCAAACACATATTTTCAATATATGAATTTTTAAAATGGGGAAGGCCTAGAAATCTTTTCAAGAAAATGAAATAATCTTATCTTCTTGATGAGTCTAATTTTTAAAGGTATAATATAGCATACGAGTAACAATAGGCTCTAAGATGAAGGCACCTAAAAAGGAAGACAGTTTAAATATTTCATCTTATTTAATATAAACAGTAACTAATATCAAAGAAAGTCTTAAAAGATTTTTAGTTCCTGCCTTGTGTTCTAAATAAAGGCTCTGTATTTCAGGTGCCTCACACTTCTGATGCTATACACTGTGCAGTTTTTAATCATTATTTATTTACTTTTTTTTTTTTTTGAGACAGAGTCTTGCTCTGTTTCCCTGGCCAGAGTGCAGTAGCATCACTGTAGCTCACAGCACCCTCAAACTCTTGGGGTAAAGCGAGCTTCCTGTCTCAGCCTTCTGAGTATGTGGACTACAGGCACGCACATCCATACCCAGATAGATTTACATGTTTTTAGTGAGACAAAAAATACAGCAAAAATGAGGCCGGGCGTGGTGGCTCACGCCTGTAATCCTAGCACTCTGGGAGGCCGAGGCGGGTGGATTGTTTGAGCTCAGGAGTTCGAGACCAGCCTGAGCAAGAGCGAGACCCCGTCTCTACCAAAAATAGAAAGAAATTAATTGGAAAACTAAAAATATATAGAAAAAATTAGCTGGGCATGGTGGTGCATGCCTGTAGTCCCAGCTACTCGGGAGGCTGAGGCAGTAGGATCGCTTGAGCCCAGGAGTTTGAGGTTGCTGTGAGCTAGGCTGACGCCACGGCACTCACTCTAGCCAGGGCAACAAAGTGAGACTCTGTTT